>CAIGRK010336510.1:0-13654 GCA_903798315.1 Fraxinus greggii | reverse complement strand
TAGCACCACCATCACTACGGAGCCGATCTGCTGCACTGCAACTCGTCGTCGCAATAGCGACGCTCACATCAAGCGGGTTGCTGCAGCGATGATAGTGGAGATGACATTTTCGATTTGAGAGTAAAGAGATGATAGCGGGAGAGAGAGAGAGAGAGAGAGAGAGAGAGAGAGGATGATGAGATAATAAAGGTTTTGGGTGGGTGGTTGGATTGCGTAGGGGATGGGATGGGATGTGAATGGAAAATTGTATAATTAATATTTAATAATTAAAAATAAAATATGTTGTTTAAGAGACTTAAAGTCCAAAAAAGTAACCATTTATTACCTCATTTCGTGGAACCCACAAATATTATCCACTTATCCACCACTCATTTCTATTTGATTATAAAAAAAAAAAAAAAGATTGTTTCTACTCTAAATTGCAAATATGAAATATCACTAGCTATTGGCCACATTCTACTTCAACAAGGTACACTTCCAACAAAATATAGGTTCTGTTTGACATCCGTTTTGGAGAAAGAATAAATTTTGAAATAGTAATTGATAGAAGAATGTGTGGTTAAAAAGTAAGGAGAATTTTTGAGTTTATGTGTAATATTATTTTATTGATAGAATGCGTAGTTGAAATGAAGATAGAGATAAAAATGAGAGAGAATGGGAAGAAAATGAGTGTCAAACAGGGACATAATAACTCATGAAATTGACAAATGAGTATAAAGTAGAAAAGAGACACTGCTAATGATAGATTCCTATCACCACAAACTGTACAAATCTTCAAAGACCAAGTCATCGAGGAAGAAAATCAAACATAACAAATTTTTACACGAAATTTTCTGTCAGTCCGTCTGCGCAAAGGTATTTTAATTATAGCATCTAGACGCAACGTGCAACTTTTTCAACTGGAGAACACTTTCACCGTCACAAAGCAAATGAGATAAGCAGATACTATTAATTTTTGCCATATGATAATAATGCTTAGGTAAATCACTGACTCAGTGCCGGGCCGCCTGTTCAAGAATCTCCTTATCAATAGATGAAATGTAAGGCTTCAGTTTCAGCACTCCATCAGCCTTCCCTGGAGATATATACTTCACCCCAACTAGCTTCAGGCCTACAATAGAAGAACAACACAAATTAATGATGTGAAGAAGATAATCATATCAGGCAATGTTATCCAAGGATTCCAACGTTGTGCGACACAAGTAGATTAAGGAACAGTGGCACCTTGCCAGCAAAGGTAACATTCTAAGAAGCATGGACACAGCCATGTTGATGTATATTCTTTGAAATTTAAAATTTATATATTATTTCTTTACTTCTATAAATTTTAATGTAAGACACATCATATGCCATGTCGAACAATTGCTCGAGGAGTTTATCTAAAGTATCCTTAAGCATTAGAGATTTAAAAAATATATAAAAAATAGGGCTATGTTTGTGGCTTGTCAGCCCATGTCATGAAGTGTCTTGAGTGTGGTGCCTAACATGACAATATCGGTGTCAAACATGTCGCCCTAGTTGGGGTGTCCATGCTCCATATGTAGGATTGAAAGGAAGAGGATATAAGAAAAACAAAATCTGTGAATAGATGCAGTGCTAATTTCTCTTGTTAGCTTTTGATAAAAAAATACATTATATGAGATGGAAGGATCCAGATCCCTAGCAAGCCGACTTCACAGCCTCGCAAGAGGCGAGAAGAAAAGGCAAGTCGTTTGATGAAGTTTTTCACTTTATCAAGTTAGCCCATAGTTCATAATTGGTTTATCAGAAAGAGATTATACAAATAGTACGATATACTTAGAGGCTCCATTCTACTTTGTTATTTTAAAATGAAACTAAATGAATAAAGAAAGAGCAAAAGAATAATTGTTTTCACTTTAAACTAAAAAAATTTAACACCTCCGTCTTTTCTCTAGCCTATGTTTGATCCTCATTTTTCAAAACTCATTTTCAACCACATATTCTCATATAAAATAATATTACACTTAAACCGAAAAATTTTCTTTATATTTTAACCACACAATCGCCAAAAAAACACTATTCAAAAATGCATTTTTTGCCAAAAATGGGGATCAAACAAGGGCCTAGTTTGTATGTTGAAACCATTCCATTATTTCTCCTCAGAACTCATAGAAGGGTGAACAATTATTCAATCCATTAATGTCTTAAATAAGTGTAAAACCCGACCCCTGTGAAAAGTAAAACAAAAAGAATGCATTCTAATTGAAGAAATAAAAGTTCACATAAAAAGATTCTTCATACCCTACGATGATCATGTAGTGAAATTAGATTTTATTGTTTTATTAGTATTACAGTTGAAAAGTCAGAATACTCACTCTCATTTACACGTCCATATAAGAACCTCTCGCCTTTCCAGTATTCCAGAGGTCTCATTCTGATTCTTTTGCTTCTTCTTACTCCAGTTTCAAATGATGTACCAGACTCTGTAGAGCCAATGTGGCTATTACCACTCAAGAATAAATAATTATAACAGAAGTGTTGTACCAATAGATGTACACTTTAAAAACCTGCAAGACTTTTTCTCAGTGGATGAGCTTTTCTGAGGCGGTTTTCACTTGCTTCTCTATTTGATTTCCGTTTCCTGATGTGATGGGTCTGAAATTTGAATATAAAACATTTAAACTCTCTTTAGGTCATTTGCAAATATTTCAAGAAAAAGCACAACAAATGAGAAAGTCCGATAACATAATTGCCCTTTTAGTCTCTTACAGTAACACCAATTCCTTTTGCATGTACCAAACTCTGATTTGAAATTGATGGAGCAAACATTACCAAATAGTAATCCACAAAGTGAGAAACCAATCATATATATACCGTAACTCAAACACATTTATAGTTCAATAGGCACAAAGCAAACGAATCATAAATTCCGAAAAGTACTACAATTATAAAGCCAAAGCCTCTTTACCTAGCAAAAAACAAGTTGGGCAGAAGCAACAGAGAGGCAAAGAATAAGGGAGAGAGCAAGGTACACAAAATCTTTTTCAAATTTCCGAAGAGCTCAACTACCTTGATTTCAAAGATCTTACATTACACCCTTGCGATCCACGAATGCACACACACAGAGAAAGAAGTTGATAAAATGAGAAAGTGAAGAAAAAAATGCATTTAAACTTTTTATATATAGAAAAAGAAGCTGTGTGAATGATCTCCGACAACATTTCCATCTTTTCATGGTATTCAAATCATACTCACACTTGTAAATCATTGTAACATGCACATGTTAGCTTAAGCACTCGTAATCCATATTGCAGGACAACATTGATGACAGACTATGACCCATACATATACTCCAGTTATCAAAATTATTAAAATAATAACAGCTACCGTGAACTAATGCATATGCACGTAGTTTTATAGTTCATCCATGCAACATAATCCATGGTGAAAAAATCCCAAAATTATGGGATTATATTAATTGTATATTTTGATTGATAAAAGTGTTTGGGTGTATATACATTCTCATTATAGGAAAAAGCCCATGTTTGGCCCCCATTAAATTTTAATTCATTTTTCTCTATCCTCGTATCAATCACATTCTCTCAATAAAATAATATTACACATAAACCCAAAAATTCTTCTTACTTTTTAACCATGCATTTTTCAAAAAACACTATTTCAAAATCAATTTTTTCAAATAATAGAGCTCAAACAAAAAGGCTATAAATGCTATGATCCTGTCACTAAAAGGGATCACATTCCTTGACGTCACATTCCTAGAGAAAACTCCCTTTTTAAGAAAAACTCTCTTCAAGGGAAGAATGTAAGTGAAGATCGGTTCTTGAAAATTGATGTTTCTCCTCCCTTTGAATCTATCCCAAACACTGAACCTACAACACTATCTTGTTCTAACATGCCATTTATAGAAGGCAACTCAAACTCAAGGAGAGATGAGAAAAACAACATGACAACGAGATATTAGTTTACTCAAAAAAATCAAGCTCGAGGTAAAATGAAAACCTCACACCCGAAGCACCAAGAGAGTCGGAACCGATGATAATTCCAAATTAGCATGAGGCCTCTTTCGAAAGTTCCAACATGAATCTACTTATTGCTCTCAGAAAACAAACTCGATCATGTACACTTCACCCTATTTCAAAATTCATAACTTATAATACTCTATCTGTAGGTTTTCGTGCTTTTGTCTATAATCTTGATAGTACAGAGATTCCGAGAAATATCCAAGAAACATTGGAAACACCTAAATGAAGAGAAGCCGTAATGGAAGAAGTGAAGACGTTGGGAAAAAAAAAAAAAAAAACATGGGATGTGATGGAGCTACCGAAAGGAAAGAAACTCATAGGATACAAATGGGTTTTTAATATGAAATATAAAACTGATAGGTCAATAGAACGGTATAAAGTCTGTCTTGTTGCAAAAGGATATACCCAAACCTATGGCATAAATTACATAGAAACATTCGCACCCGTAGCAAAGTTGAACACAACTAGGGTCCTCCTATCTTTAGCAGCCAATCTGGATTGGCCTCTCCAACAACTTGATATTAAGAATGCATTCATGAATCGTGAATTAGAAGTTTTCATGACCCTGCCGCCAGGTTTTTGTAAAAGAAATCAAGAAAATAAAATATGTAAACTGAAATGGTCCTTGTACGGCCTCAAACAGTCACCGAGAGCTTGGTTCAATAGATTTACAAAAGTGTTGAAAAGTCAAGAATATCAATAAAAGCGGTCAAATCACACCATATTTTTCAAACTATTCGAAGATGGGACAAAGACAATGCTAATCGTATATGTCGATGACAAAATCCTGAAGGGATATAATACAATCGAGATAGAAAGACTAAAGAAAAACCTAGCTGCAAAATTTGAAGTGAAAGGTCTGGAACGGATGAAGAACGGTGTTTCACAAAGAAAATATATTCTGGACCTCTTAACTGAAACTTGTATGTAAACCTAGTGATACACTGGTACTCCTATAGGTGCAGGAAGAAAAACAGAAGACTTCGAAGAACATGTCGAGAAGGACACATATCAGCAACTAGTAGGGAAACTAAACTACTTATCACACACTAGGTCAAATATTACATTCGCAATTAGTGTAGTAAGCCAACATATACATTCTCCAAAGGAAGCTCATCTAGAAGTGGTATTCAAAATTCTCAGATACCTAAAAGGCTCTCCTGGTAAAGGACTCCTCTTCAAGAAAAATGAAAAAGAAGGGAGTAGAAATATTCAATGATGCTGATTGGGCAGGATCAATAGAGGAAAGAAGATCAACTACTAGCTATTACACCTTTGTATGGGGAAATTGATAACCTGGAGAAGTAAGAAGCAGAATGTAGTAACTAAAAGCAATGTTGAAGTTGAATTTAGGGCAATTGCTCAAGGAATGTACAAGGACTACGGTTTAAAAAGTTCTTGGAAGAAATACAAATTCCAATAAAATTCTCAATCAAACTCTATTACGATGATAAAGCAACTATAAAAATTTATCTCGATCCAGTCTGGCATGGCCGAACTAAGCATATTGAAGTGGATATAAATTTCATGAAATCAAAAGTTGAAGACGAAACTATATGCATGACCTATGTTCCTACCAAAGAACATACTACGGATGTATTCACCATAGGTCTACCTAGAGAACATTTCGATAATTTCAATTGCAACTTGGAAATGATCAATAACTACGATACAACTTGAGAGGGAGTGAAGAAATCCCAAAATTATCGGACTTTATTAATTGTATAGTGTGATTGATTGTATACTTTGTTTAAATAATAATTAGTTAGGTAAGTTTTTTCCCTTTTATAGGAGATTATCTTCCTTTTATGTCATCTTCATTGTAGTATAAATTAAGGTACATAGCATTGTATTGATTATCGAATAACATATACAGAATTATACAGTCTTCATAATTCTGTCATTTCTCTTTACATGGTGATCCACCAAAAGTCATGATTCCTCCTTAAGTTAGACGTATGATAGCATACTACCTAGCGCATATTATTATGCACTTATACATAGGATATTCAAATATGTATAAACACAGACAGAAAGAACTAGCTTCTAAAGGTTGAAACAAGAATAATCACAGCAAAGTTAATGAGTTCACCGTAAAATATTGCCAAAAAAAAAAAAAAGTGAACTAATAAATAAATGAAAGAATAATGACCACTAATGAGAATTTAGATTCCAAGGAGAAAAGGCATAAAACTATAAGAACGGAGAAAAGAAAGAAGAATAAGTTAGGAAGACCTCAGGCTGTTGCTCATTATTGAACTGCTGCATCCTGGATGGAATATCCATGACATCATCTACAAGTACGGAAAGAATTGGTAGATGCGTCAGGAGGATAGAAAATGAAGGGAGAGAACATCTAAACAATAAAGTGAAAATTTTACAGAAATATAATCTGCACTTTATTCATAATACAAAATTTAGAGAAAACATGGGCAGATATCATCTATTTCCTGCATGCTATAGCTATTATATCAAAGATTTTAGAATAAATCTTAGGTTAGAGAATGATATCATGATTGCCAGTTGAGGTGCTCGTGCTTCATTATTTCGTAAGCCTTCAAATATGTCAAATCAATGACACAAACACTAACTACTGTCATTACTCGTTACAAAGAAGGGCATTCCGCACCCATGTATAGGCCTAAACATATAAAAGAGTAAGTGACCAATGGTGAAAGAATAAGCATGAAAGTGGGGACCTCACAGCTTTTTAAGAGTTCATTGTGAAACTAAGTATCATCAACTTAAATCTACCATGTCAGTGTTGGGATTCTAGTGCCACATAAAAACTTTTAAAATATCATTCTGTGAAATTATAATTACATGATGACATTGGTTCTCATAAAATGATATTCAACAACCATAAAGCATATCAAAGGGAGCTTTAAATCTACTAAACATCTAATTGGTTTTCCTACAGAAGAATATTCTATATTTTCATTTATTGACAACATTTGAGGTTATGATTTTAACGTCAATGAAAGCCTTCATATCCAATTTCAGACAAACCTAGGTCATTAAGGATTACAAGCTTAATTTGTCAACTTATGGCTCATTTCATGGAAATTTTCATTTGAATTGCCTCAATAAAACTCAGCTTCACGCAAAAATAGTATAACAAAATAATAATAAATTAGCAATATATAATGAGGTCCAGAAAACGAGTTGTATAAGATAAGACTTGTTTGAATTGAACATGCAAGAAGATTGAATTGGCTATGATCATAAGTACAGATGATTACATGCAATCACTGGTAGTTTGCTTGAAGACCAATTTAACTAAATTATTAAAAGATGAAAGATATCATCTTTTAAACTATGTTTGGCCCCCATTTTTTTTCAAAAACTCATTTTCAATCATACATTCTTTAAAAAATCACTATTTCAAAAGACATCTTCTTTCAAAAATGGGGTTCAAACAGGGGCATAAACAATTTATTGACACACCATCATATATCATGATAGTAACATAGAATCTCTGTAGATCTAACAATGAACCAAATGTAATGGAGAAAAAGAATTGTGTAGCTTATAGGGAAAAAGGCTTAGTTTATTATTCTTATATATAGTTATAGAGCATATCATGGATCAAATAAGTCACATTAGTTAAAATATGTATCCAAAAAAGATGAGAAATCAGAGTAAGAGCACTAATATTCTCACTGCTATTTAGGTTTCCAACAACTGTTGCTTCTTCAACACTGCAATCAGGTACTTCATTTGGTTGACTATCACCATTTCCACTTTCTCCGCTAGAATTCTTGTCCACTAACTGATCCGTCAAATTGCCTGAACTTTCATTTATCACCTTCTGTGAATCCACATTATAAAGTGTAGGTTCCCTAATTTCAATATCTATGCTTGACTTCGACTTGCTAGACATCCCTGAATCCTTCATTTCAATCTGATCATGGACCTTGTCGATGTGTTGAGCAGGAGAAACACTTGTATTTGCTGACCTATTAAACTTAAGAGGAGAAAGTGGATCTCTCGGAGGATTAAATTGCAAATTTCGCTTCTTCAGTGATAATAGAGAAGCGACTAAATTTCTTGGAGGGGTTGGTGAGGCTTCATGGTTGGTTGCTCCAACAACACTTTCATCTTGAACATTGCAATCTGGTAATTCGTTTGGTCGACTTGATCCATCTGCATTTTGTCTGCATGCAGTCTCGTCCACAAATGGATCCAGCAAACTGCCTGAACTTCCATTTATCACCTTTTGTGAATCCATATTAGAAATGGTAGGTTCTCTAATTTCAACATCTATGCATGACTTCAACTTGCTAGACATGTTCAAATCCTTCAGTTCAACCTGATCGTGAAGCTTGTTGATTGGTTGAACAGGAGAAACACTTGGAGGTGCTGACACATTAACCTTAAGTGGAGAATGTGGATCTCTCAGGGGACTAGATTGCAAAATTCGATTCTTCAACAAAGATAGAGAAGCAACTGGATTTCTTGGAGAGGTTGGTGAGGGTCCATTGTTGATTGGATTGTTTGCCACTTGTTCATGTTCAGTTGGTGGTTCTCCAAGCACGCTTTTCAGCGAAGTATCAATTACCGGTGAATTATTCCAGAGATTTGGCAATTTTTTTTCCAGGGCCATAACATCAATCCTTCCAACGTGATGAGGATCAGGCATGTACAATTTTTCAAGATTGAGAGGTTTGATGTGCAATCGCTCCTGCAAGAGATTCAAAGCCCCATCCCCGTCTAAATCTTCATTGTTACATGATAACAACTCATCCAAAATATGGTTGACAGTATTCCCCACCTCTGATGTTGAGTCTGTTAAATCAAATTAAAAATGGTACTAAGTTGAGAAGAAGGTATATTTGCATATAGACAATAGCATAAAGGGCAATAAGTTTCAAAGGTAGCAATGCAATCAGTAACAAAAGTCCTCTCACAATGACATTGATATTTCCTCAATTCAATAGCATTCACTCACCAGGCAATTCCACTTCCTGTAAATCAACATTGGGACTGGGATTGGAGTCAATTATGTTTTGCTGAGAATCATGTTTAGGAGCATTCAGAACATCCTGCTCCACTATTTCTTGGGAGGACATTAATGTGTCATCATTTTTAGATGGCACTGCATCCTCCTCCACTATTTCTTGGGAGGACATTAGTGAGTCATCATTTTCAGATGGCACTGCAGAGTAACGGTGCTTATAATTATATGACTTCCTGCAGTTAAAAAGAATGAGCTGATACGTTGCTACCAAATACAAATGCCTTACAAACTACCAATTTTCTTGTGAAATATAATAATCAAGACGACAAAAAAGAAGTAAATGTACCCCAAAATTCCAGGTCGTCGATGGCGTACATTAGTTGAAGATTTGTATTCATTCAAATTGTTCGTGCGGTCACCAAGCTGTTTCCGTATTTCCTTCTGGGCATCTGTAGATTAATAAACATGAATCCTCCATGAAAATTAAAAAGTTTATACAAAAATAAGAAAAGTGAAAAATGAAAACAAAAAATTTTACTTTCAAGCCTCTCATAAGCATCAAAAAATTTGTCCGGGTCTTCCAGCTGATCAACATTCACAGTTGGTTCCAAAGTCACTAAAGGCTGACTGTTACCAAAATATATTGTTAATATTAACACGTGAATCTCTTAAAAGAACACTATAGCAACTAAAAGTAAGGATGTATGAGCACTAGTCTTCACCTCACATTAGGCTTCAAAGAAAACCGAGCCCTCTTACGATCAAGGGCCAGCCCTGGCCTTCGTTCTTGAGGTTTGTCCTTGCCCTTTGTAGCAACACCATCACAGATGCTCACAGTTTCAGCTATGTTTGTGAAATTCGAACCGAGAAGCGCTGCTCCATTCATAATTCTCTTTGCCTCATTCCTAAGCTTTTCAGGGCTCCTTAACTCTTTCTGAGACCCGACGCATAATTAACAAGCACGACTGTTCAGTTACTATCTTTTCTTTCAAAATTAGACCTCATAGCTCATAAAATAATGAAATCAAACTGGAACCAGTGCCATTTTTGCAGATGGAATTGAAATTCACAAATTTATGATACGAAATAAATCAGTCTCCAAAATGCTTGGGTTTTTACAATTAATATGCATCAATCAGCATGCAAAATGATATAACAGCCGCCTAAAAAGACTACACAAAACACTTTCTCTACCCGCAAAATTAGACTTCCTAGGCTCATGGAATCGAGTGGAAGCGTAAAATTTAGGTATTCGACAAATTAAAGCTGGGACAAGAACAAAATATGAACAAATTAAAAATTAAGCAGCATTCAAGTACCAAAGATTTCATAAAATGATGAATTGAATTTAGGTCTTTGGAATCGGATGGAATTGGACAGTCAGTTGAAGCCCTAATTGTACGGGGGAAGAGAGACGGTCCATTGAGGTCTTGCAGTGGTTCCAGCGACTCCGAGATCAGTGAGTCGCTCGCCATTGCCGCCGTTTTTGTGCTCGTGCGAGAAGGTGATATACAGAGAGATGGAGACAGCGCGTGTCGCAGAGGCGTCCGCGCGTGGTTGTTAAAAATATTGTAGTGGGATTCGAAATAAGAAACTGAGCGGGATTTTAATAAATTTGGCACGGACCATTTTATAAAATGGAAATTACAGCTAACCATGTTTTTTTGAGTACTAATTTTAAAAATCAAGTTTAAAGTATTTTCTTAATACAAAACTCAGATGATATTAAAATATTAATAATAATATTGTAAAATTAAATAAATCTACAAAGCCACCACCCACTAAAACCCCCATTCTACCCAATTTCAAATCCTAAAATTGTTATAGGTTTGGAGGTTTTGTTGGTTGAGGTGGTGGTTGTGTGGCAGTGTTGCATGAGATAATGGAATCTAGCAAGCGATGGTGGTGGAGATGCGATGGTTGATTTGAGTTGTAGGTGCGGTGAAAGTGGACGACGTGGAGGTTGAGGTGGTGGATGGTAGTTGGAGTAGGCGATTGTGGGGTGAGATGCAACGGCAATGTATTAGTGGTGCTGTTACTAACGGTTGCAATGGTGGTAGTGCGGTGGTGCTAAAGATGAGGTGGCGGTGGTGCTGAGGTGCTAACGACGATAGTGTGACGTTGTTAGTAGTTGTGGGAAGGATGGCGTGGGATGGGTGTTTGTGACTAATTATTTTGTTGATTGTAACCAATAAATTGGTTAATTTGTCACTAATAATAATATGTGATCAATTATTTGATTGTGATTAATAAATTTGATATTTTATGACTAATAAATAATATATGACCAATAACTTGTGACTTAAAATTTGAGTCGTGACTTATCAAATTTATGATTTGTGATGGATAAATAAATTGTGACTTATAAATTTTTTCTATTTGTGATCGATGAATAAATTGTGACATATAATTTTTTTTATTCATGACCATGAAATAATTTGTGACTAATTAATTCGATAATTTGTGACCACGTAGTATAGAATTGTGATATTAATATATTTAATTATTGAAATATATTTTTAATTAATTATTTGTAAATAAAATTTAATTAATGCCTGATTTTTGAAGTTTTAAACATTACTTCTTAGTTTTGAAATGGACCAATCTCTTATATATGAAATTTTTCTTTTTACAAAATCATCACCAAACATTATACTAAATGAATAGTATTTTATCCATTTCCTTATTTTTTATTTTTTATTTCTCAATAATCAATTTATTTCAAAAATTATTTAATTACAAGTTATATTTTTACTTAAGTTATCAATTAAAAATTGTATTCAATGAACTAAAATATTATATTTATTAATAATTTTTTTAAGAGAAAAGCTTTACACTTAGCCCGTGTTTGAGCCAAATTAAAATTTTCATTTTCATACTTCTATTCATTTTCAACCACACATTCTTCAATAAATAATATTTTCCATCACATCAATAATTTTTCCTTCTTTTTCAATCGCACATTTTCCATCAATCTATTATTCCAAAATACATTCTTTCAGAATAATGTGGATCAAACACACCTCGTTTTATCAAAATCAAAAAAATATATTTAACGCACAAAAAAGATTATATATAATATAAATCAAACCTTGTTTTATCATTTAATTCTCGAAATTATTATATCCATACAACAAATGATCAATTAATGCATTTCGAAGTATGTGCACCTCGTTATCATTGATTTGTCTATGTCGAAAAAGAAATTCTTGAAATAAGGTATTTTCATTTTCATTTTCATCTACATTAAATTTTATTTTTTTTAATATTGATGTTGTCCTAGTCCTAATTTCTTTTTAATTTTCAATTATCAAATTTGTAACTTTTGAATTTTAATGAGTAATTTTATTTTAACGTATTTCATTATTATTATTATTATTATTGAATGATTGATTAGAAATTACATATAAATTTTAATTAAAAATAATAATCAAATTAAAATAAAGTTACATCATTAAATAATAAAAGGATATAATAAGAATTAAAATTTGTTGTAGTATAAAATAAAAGGCAAACTAGAAATAATGAAAAACATCAAAATTTACACTGAAAGAATAGTGGTACACCATCATATAACAAGATTAGTTTAAGAATGAGTTTTATATTAACAATCTAAAATCTATACTAAACTAACCAATGTAACTAGTTAATGTGGAAGCATTATAAAACTCAACTAGTTGACAAATACTATAACCTTGATTCTCCATACATGTATCCGGTTTAATGACAATTCTAGATTTAGACAACAAATTTAAATATGAAGATCAATGTTACTAATTCATTTAATAATTTCTTTCGATTTGAACTAACTTATCTTCATATGTGATCTTCATTTATCTTTATAAAAAATACGAACTTGCAAAGATGCATTAAATTACAAGAACATAAAAGTGAGGTTTTTTGAAGACTAAACTTGAGAAGTAATCAATTATTAGACTACCCATTTTAGTATTTTCTTTTCTCATTTGTGTTTTTGGTGTTTTAATGATGATGTTCTCTATGATTTTTATTATACTAATTTTTGTTCTCAAATTCATGTAGGCAAGACTTATTTTGGATAATATATGATAGGTCATTGTGTTTTTTTACCCTTATTTTTCATCGTATTGTCTTGTTTTTAATGCTATTCTACCCCTCCCTTCCACATCGTTCAGGTTGTGACAGGATATTCAAAATGTGAAAAGTCCTTGTTCAATTACACCATGAGTTGTCCAACTATGACACGAGTAGACATTGTCATTGTACGTAGACATTGTCTCACGCTCGGTACACATAGAATCAGGGAGAATATGATCATATTAGCCCTATATGAGCCCCATTATTTGGTAAAAATAGATTTTAGAATAGTGAATTTTTGTAGAACGTGTGATTGAAATGTAGGAAAATTTTTATATTTACGTGTAATATTATTTTATTAATAGAATATGTGGTTGAAAATGAGTTTTAGCACAAAACGTCTATACGTTTGGCATTTAGTGTGCAAAACCTCCATACGCTTCTTTTTTTGCATTTTTACTCTTATTTCAACGTTTCATTGTGGAAAATGTCATTCCGTTTATCTGCTGTGAGATCCACCGATAAATGCACAATGATAGGAATGTAAAATGCATATTTTTTTCCTCCTTATTTTATGTCCTCGAATGATTAATTAGTGCCAAAATGTACTCATTACGTTTATGTTTTGATTTAG
>CAIGRK010336497.1:0-23117 GCA_903798315.1 Fraxinus greggii | reverse complement strand
ATGGTCACAGATACATAATTATAAGTCACGACTTTTATTAGTCACATATTATCAAATTAATTAGTCACAAATTATTTCGAGGTCACAAATTAAAAATTTTATACGTCACAGTTTATTTCATTGATCACAGATCAAAAAAATTGGAGGTCACATTTTATTCATCGGTTTCACATTTTCAAATTTGTTGGTGACAAATTATTTTTTAAGTCACAAATTAGCGAATTTTAAGGTCACATTTTATTAGTTGGTCACAATGACCAAATAGTTGGTCACATACACCAAAACACCCCATTCAATCCCGATCCAACACAGATCAACCAAATATTTGGTCACAGATCAACCAAATATTTGGTCACAAACAATATCCCACCGCCACCACCGTCACACCACCACCGCCAACAAAGCCGCCACCAATAAATACTGACACCATCAACAAAAATCATCACCACCAGATTTCCGGCTACCAACAACCACCACTCGTCGCCGCCAACAGCACCACCACCTCTCACCACGACAACCACCACTAAAACACAACCATTTACAAACTGAAAGCAACACGACCACAATGCCGCCGCTTCTGCCAACGACACAAATTGTCGCTACTACCGACGAATCTAGGGTTTGTTTGATTTGGGCACTCAATTCCAATTTTTGACTAGCGATCTGACGGATCTGAAAGAGAGGCGAAAGAATTTTCGAGGGTCTAAGGCAAAAGAATTAATGCCGAAATCAACCAGACGCTAAGGCGAGGGGCTGATGGAGCCACAATGGTGGCCGACCACCCTCCGCTGCGCACAACGATTTTACGGCAGCTACCCTACGCGCGATTGTTTGCAAGGCAAGCCTACGATGGTTGGTTTCCAATGGTGATGAATGGATGGCTGTTTTCTGCGGCGGCGAGTGCACCGTGGGAAACGCTGCTGCAAGTTCGCAGCAGCCTCGACGTCGTGTTCGACGCCGCTGGGAAAGACAGACTCCGCACAACGCTGCTACTACAGCAGCTTCATCACTCAGTGCATGGTATCGTCTTCCGGTGGTGCCTTCTCATCTTCCGTCGGGACTGTTAAACGAGGGAGAGAGTAGAGAGAATGAGAGGAGAGAGAGAGAAGGAGGGCGTAAAGAGAGAACTTCCACCAAAATTATTAGGGTTTTAATATTAATATATTTTTTAAAATATAAACTCATCACCTAATTTTATATTAGTAAACTTTAGACCTGATTTTTAAACAGCGATATTTNCGTCTTCCGGTGGTGCCTTCTCATCTTCCGTCGGGACTGTTAAACGAGGGAGAGAGTAGAGAGAATGAGAGGAGAGAGAGAGAAGGAGGGCGTAAAGAGAGAACTTCCACCAAAATTATTAGGGTTTTAATATTAATATATTTTTTAAATTATAAAATTATTATCTGATTTTTGAATAAATAAACTTTGTACCTGATTTTTAAAAAGTGGTCTCTGGATTTATGTAATTTCCACATTTTTTAATCAAGAGGGTTGTCTATGAGGTTTATGGAAATTTACTCTTAATTTCACAATATAACTTGGACACAAAAATGAAGGCTCCCATCTCCCGAGAGAGAGAGAGACACACACATTGACGATAACTAAAGGTAGAGGAACTAT
Source organism: Fraxinus greggii (assembly GCA_903798315.1). Taxonomy (NCBI): domain Eukaryota; kingdom Viridiplantae; phylum Streptophyta; class Magnoliopsida; order Lamiales; family Oleaceae; genus Fraxinus; species Fraxinus greggii. The sequence continues at coordinate 21,497 of CAIGRK010336497.1, read as the reverse complement.
TAAAGATCTTCAGCAATTTTCAATTTCTCCCCAGTGAGTTCAGTTAAAGGCCGGTTTGAAACAAAGGATTCTGCACTAGAAGATGATGTTACAGTTTAAATAACACGCTATACAAACTAAGATAAAAAGAAGGGGAAAATGTCTACTGTTTGGTACAACAGAAGTAATATATTGATCTACAAAAACAGCGAACGGGGGCGACCATTAGAGGATGAACAATGGAGCAGGTAATGGGATGTTGCAGGCTCGCTTCACTCGGTGACCATCCAGAATTGCATTCAAAATTCTACTTTTAGTTCAACTAGTATACAACAGAGTTTGGGTCATCTGGCTCCAGTTTGCATCTGGTAATGGATCTTCTTGACACAACATTTTGCCACAAAAACCCTAGAGCCCGACCCAGTGTGAGCGACCATTGGAGTTGTGCATAGGAGATGCGCTTGGAGATGTCACACACCATTCATACCAAACCTGTGATCATTAAATTAAATACAATAATATCAGGTGCTGAATCGAGAATTAAGCAATCCCCAACCCATATTCTCCGTTTCTTGCCATGTTTTTATGCATATCCTAGGACTAAAAGGATATTCCAAAATTAGATTGATCAAACCCTACCAACCAAAACAAAGTGATGATGATTATCTGACCAATAAATAGCACCAACTCTATTTTACTACATAAATATGAATTATGATGCTATACAAAATATGTTGGTTAAGTGATTTGCCTTGATAGAACCGCAACAACGCCAAAAATGGACCTCCAAAGGAATATTTGGTTTCACACATACTGGCGTCCTCAATGGGAAAAAAATTGGAAACCTGTAGACATCGAACCCAACAAAAATAGAGCAATCATATCTCAAGCACAATATATGACTTCAATATATTATACTCCAAAGTACATTTGCTTTCATGGTGCATATTATGTACAGGGTTTCTTTTCACTTCAATTTTCGCTTTTGCTTTTGCTTTTTTGGGTGGTTGGGGCAGATTAGGAGGATGTCCTATATTTCCCTATTCTTTACAATGATATCTTCGATAATGAATATGGGATCAATGCATAACAAAACCAACTGCCTGCAGATACAATGATAAGCAGAAGAGTGTGCAACATTTTATATGCTCAGCATTCATCATTTAGCATAATCTGGATTTTATGAATCATTCATGAAGAAAATACAAAAATATAATAAAAAAATATAATATAGAAACTTGTGGCTGTACCAGCTGAACATGTTTGGTGTTGCCGATGATGGTTCAATACCAAGATGGACATCTTTGTAAAGTGTTGCATCAAAATAGCCAGCAAATCCTATTAGCCAGGCAGAAATAGCAAGTCAAAACAAATACATATTTGCAACGGTTGTTAATATATCTGAAATCCTCTGGTTTGATGAAAAGCTCTTTTTACCCATTTTTACTATGGGTTAACACTTTTAGCAAACAGAAAATTTGCAACTTGCGTCTCCAAGAGATGGTTCTAAAGTACCCTATCATTCTCTCTTTCTATTTCAAAACTACCTGGGAAATTTAAGCAATAAAAACAGTAAGGCTTTTCAACCACATACCATGAACCATGGCTGACCCAGTATCGGGAGGTATATCGAACAGAAGCTTCTTATATCGCTGATTGCTGTTCTTAGCAGAATGCTCTGGATGAATAAATGTAAAGACCTGGTCAAGGAAATAATAGAAGGATGTGAATTGCTAGAACTTCCATGCATGCTAGACAAAAAGATCTTCCATTCTACAAATATCCACAAGCTTCAAAGAAAAAAAATAAATAAATCATACACATTGAGTAGGAGCAAGCCTCGCTATACGGTGCAGCTTAACAACATAAGCAGTTTCAAAGTGCACAAGATCTTTATGGGACTTGATCTGTAGCATTCCCAAAATAAAGCAACCAAAATGTAAGAGACATGAGTATGAAAAAAGTATGCATGCACAAACCAAACATGATGCTGGGCTATGATGCTCGGACTCGAGTACGAAGTATCGGGTACGGGTATGTATCTAAGTGTTCGGATCTTTTATTTTCTAAAATGTAGGATACGAGGACATGGCTAAAAAGATTCCAAATCTCATACACGGGTACGTGGATACGTCTTTCAAATTTCAATTTTTTTTACTAATCCAAGATGTCATTTTGAATGGACCAAAATTAATTATTCGCAGTGAAGAAAATGAGTATTTAATAAGGGATCAAGACGAATAAATAGAATTTTATGGTTTAGTTCTTACTAAATGTTATATAAAATAGAAAATGAGGAACTTAATTTGACTTAGCAGAGCGCTAAGTAGCACTATATGGAACTTTTATACAAACAAAACTCTAAACCGCCGATACAAAGAGAGAGAAGAAGAAAATGGAAAGAAAAAAATAAAGAAGAAGAAAAAGAAGGTAAAACCTAGTGCCACCGCCTTTCTCCACCCTCTCGGCGACGACGCTAGGTTTATAGAAAGAAAAAGTTGGAAAGCAAAAAAGGAAAAGAAAAAGAAAAAAAGAAAGAAAGAAGAAAAAGAAGAAAGTAGAAGCAAAAAGGACGAAATGTCCGATTGAAATTTGGAGGATCCGACACGTCACATACCAATGTCGTGTCCGACACTGATACTAGTCCGAGCATCAGAGATGTTGGGCATGTAAATTCAGAAAGAAAGAATTTACATCATTGTATAATTTTGAAGCGGACACAGGTTGAATGAAACTTGTATACCTGAAATGAGCACAGCAAAAAGGAATGTGAATAGATAAATGTACAGTAAACATCAAGACAACTTAGAATGGTGCGGCAACTATATTGTAAAAAGGACGTTCTAGTTCTACCATGCAATAAATGTCCTTTGCTTTAAATTTATTGATTATAAACTCCCAGCATATAATGTCGAGAGAAGTTTTATTCACACATTCCAGACTCGAGCTATTCCCAAAGATTCTCCTTGGACAAGCATCAAAGAAGATAACATAAGCAGGTGAATACATAAGATGAAAGCAACTCCCACCAATAAACTATGTTATAATGAAATTCACATTTTCCACACTGTTTTTGGTATGCCTATCAATCTGTATGGGACATATCATTTACATAACAATGGTATATTATCTAATCACATTCGACAAAATAGTCATAAGACAGTGACATTTGACAGAATAGTTATAAGACATCAACCTGATACTATTGAATACTGAGGTGTAGCTGCCGTTTAGAATTTGATATGCAAGACACTAAATAACATCAGAGGATTTACGCACTAACGAAGATGGATGTTAAATGCAAAATTCTAAGAATCAGATTAAACACTCAAGACCAGAGTAACACGGTACCAAAATAGCCTTTATCCAACAGATACTGTTGAACCAAAGGGCAAAGAAAACTTCATACATCTAATAGGACATAAGCATACCTATAGACTGCAATTCAGAGACGACTAGGCCCATTAGGATGATGGGTACTATACATTAGAACTCTGTAAATCTTGCCAACTGATTGTAGCAAATAAATAGTAAGAATGACATCTTTATGAAACAAATACTTACGATGATGGAATTGAGATACCATCTTCCTTCAAAAACCTCTGAGCTCCATCAAGACACTCAGGCGAGAGCTCATTGTCACCGAAAGAACCCAGCAATTCGCTGACCTTAGGTTATCAAAAACAGATAATACACGTTAATATAATTTCCAGAAGTGTACATCATAGTTAAATGCAAGAATAATTTTTCATTGGAATTTAGGCCATGATCATCTGCATACCAATATGTCAGCTTTCTCAGGAGCATCCCATTGACGCATGTCACTAGAAATTATGGTAACAAGCTTTTCCCAGCCTTCTAGCTTCACCAAACTCTGTTTCAGTAAATGTCCCATCACTAATAGCATAATATATATGTAAACATGTAGAAGATAGTGAAGACACACGATTTCTGTGTGGAATAATATCATTCATTCCTGTGTACATGAATTTATATACAACCGTGAATCAAGGTCTAAAAGCAAAACAATCCCCTAAATAAGGAAAAAAATTTATCCTACTTAACTATGGAAACAATTAAATATGGTACAAAATAATCCCTAAACAAATCTATTCATTCTGGTTTCTACACTCCCCCTCAAGTTGGATGGTAATGTTGGACCATATCCAACTTGCAAATGAAGTTATCAAAACTCTGTTGAGGTAATCCTTTGGTGAAGACATCGTTCCTTTGTAGGGACATGTCATACAAATCACTCCTTCAACCTTTTCTTTGATAAAGTGTCTGTCCACTTCTACATGTTTAGTTCAATCATGTTGTACTGGATTCAAAGAGAAGTTGATTGCTACTTTATCGTCACAGTATAATTTTATTGGGAGCTTTACAACTTACCATTCTTCTAGAAGTTCCTTTAACCATAGTCCTTCACAGATTCCTTGTGCCACTGCTCCAAACTCAGCTTTTGCACTGCTTCTCGCCACTACATTTTGTTTCTTGCTTCTCTAAGTTACCAAATTACCCCCATACATAGGTACAGGAGCCAGTAGTTGATCTCCTATCTTCTGTAGAACCAACCCAATCTGCATCGGTGAAAACTTCTACTTCCTTTCAGTTTTCTTGAAGAACAATCCCTTTCCTGAAGATCCTTTTAGATACCTGAGAATCTTATATACTGCTTCCAAATCAGTTTCCTTAGGTGAATGCATGTGTTGACTTACAACACTTACTGCGAATGCAATATCTGGTCTTGTATGAGATAGGTAGATCAACCTTCCGACTAGTCGTTGATATGTGTCTTTCTCAACTGATTTCCCTAATTTTTTTGTCTTTCTTCTTGTCTCAATTGGTGTGTCGCATGGTTTACATCCAACATGCCGAATCATGAATGTATTTTCGTTGTGAAACACCGATACCTTTTCTTGACTTTGCATCTTCCATTCCTAAGAAACATCTCATTTGTCCTAGATCTTTTACCTCGAACTCAGTTGCCAGGTGCTTCTTCAATCTTTCCATCTCGAATGTGTTGTCCCCAGTTAGGATTATATCGTCGACGTAAACAATTAAAATTGTTTTCTTCCACACTTCGATTGCTGGAAGAACATAGTGTGATCTGACTGCCCTTGCTGATAACCTTGTTTTTTCAACACCTTGGCCAAATCGATCAAACCATACCTTTGGAGACTGCTTCAGGCCACATAGAGATTTTTTTAGTTTACAGACTCGATTTTTTTCTTGTAAGTAGAAGCATGGTAGTAGTGTCATGAATACTTCTTCCAATTCCCCATTTAAAAATGCATTTTTGATGTCGAGTTGTTGAAGGGGCCAATCCAAATTGGCAGCTAAGGACAGGACACGTATCGTATTTAACTTAGCCACCGGTGCAAATGTTTCTGTATAGTCTATGCCATAGGTTTGTGTGTATCCTTTTGCCACAAGACGAGCTTTGTATCTCTCTATTGTCCCATCAGCCTTATAATTCACATTGAATACCCATTTGCATCCTACAGGTCTTTTTCCTTTTGGTAGATCTATCACATCCCAAGTTTTATTCTTTTGTAGTTCTTGCATTTCTTCCATTACTTCATTTCTCCAATTTAGTACTTCCAAGGCTTCCTGAACATTTCTTGGAATTGTAGTGCTGTCAAGGTTAGATGTAAAAATACGAAATTCTGTAGATAAGGCATTATATGATATGAACTTTGAGATTGGGTGAAGAGTACATGAACGAGTTGGTTTCCTAAGTGAAATGGGTGAATTGATCTCAGGAGGTTTGGACTCATGATGGTGTGGAGCTATCATCGGTTCCAATTCTCTTAGTGCTTCAAGTATGAGGTTCTCCTTTGATTTTGGCTTCCTTGAGTAAACTAGTATCTCTTTGACCTATTGTTTTCTCGCATCTCCCCCTGAGTTCAAGTTATGTTCTACATGTGGCATGTTAGAATTCAATGGTATGATGGAGTAGGAGTCTGTGTTGGAGGTATGTTCAGGAAGAGTAAGATCTAAATCTAGGAATCGATCTTCGCTCAAATTCTCCCCTTGAAGAGAGGGTTGTTGAAAATAAGGTGTTCTTTTAAAGAACGTGACATCAAGACTTACAAATATCTTCTTTGTGGAGGGATCATAGCATTTGTAGCCCTTTTGAGTGGCTGAGTATCCAATGAATACACATTTAACCGCACGAGGGTCTAGTTTGTTTCGATTGTGAGAATGAACACAAACAAATGCAGTACAACCGAACACCTTGAGAGGTAGATTAGTGTATAGACGTTAAGCAGGGAAGCAGGTATGGAATTTTTGGAGGGGTCCAGTATATGGCTAGGCATTCTATTGATAAGGTAGGTAGACGTTAGAATGGCGCCTCCCCAATATTGCTTTGGCAAATTTGTAGTAAACATTAAGGCACGGCAACTTCAAGAAGATGTCTATTTTTGCGTTCGGCAATCCCATTTTGTTAAGGAGTGTCGACACAAGAACTCTGATGGACTATCCCATGTTTTTATAGGTAGTCACGTAAGATAGAGTTGAAGTATTAGGTGCCATTGTCTGTGCGGAGGATTTAAATTTGAGTTTGGAATTGGGTTTGAATCATTGAGTGAAAGTTGATGAATATTGAACGAACATCAGTTTTTTCTTTTAACATATAAACCCAACAGACCCAAGTATAATCATCGATAAATGTAACGAACCATTTAGTGTGCGCGCGATTTAGGATTCATGAAGGTGGTACATCACTGTGAATTATATTGAATGGTCTAGATGGTTTGTACATGGATTTTGAAAAAGTACTATGTTGGTGTTTTGCTATTTCACAGATCTCACATTGAAAATCAAAGGAAGCTTTATTCAAAGAAATAGACGGAAGTACGCCTTAAATATTGTATATTAGGATGACCCATTCGGTAATGCCACAGTAAAATCTTACTATCCTTAGAGACATATGCAGTAAATTGCAATTTGACTAGGCTTACTCAAATTTGCCTCCCCAAAGTAGTAAAGACCCTCATACTCTTTAGCACTGCTAATCATCTTCCCCGATGATAGGTCCTGAAAAACACAGTGAGATGGAAAAAATTTAGCTGAGCAATTTGAAGTTTTTGTTAACTGACTAATGGATAACAGATTACAAGATAAATTTGGAACATGAAGTACTGTGTTTAGTGTTATAGAATCAGATATTTGGATACTCCCTTTTCCCGTAATAGTTGAGAGTGACTCATCTGCAATTTTGACCTTAATATTGCCGACACAAGTCGAATATGAGGAGAAAAGATGGTAAGAGTCTGTCATGTGGTCGGACGCACCTAAATTAATAATCCAAGGAACGTTGTATTTTGAAAAGGTAGTTTAAGGCTCTCAAGTGTTTACCTTTGTGGGCTAATGAGCTTGAGGGGTCGTGTTTGGAAGGTTGACTCGAAGTCTGAAGACTGGAAAAAAATTGATAGAGTTGTTCCAATTGTTCAGGATTAAATACGAGCCCTGCAGGAGAATTATTTTCTTTGGGATTTTCAGTAGGACTAATTGATGCTTGATAGCCTCGATTTTTAGTATTTAACCTTGGCTTCCAGTCAGTGGGCTCCCCGTGTAGATCCCAACAAGTATTCTCCTTGTGTCCTGGCTTGCGGCAGTATTTACACCATGGCCATCCCCTAAGTTGTTTTGATACGTTTGGAATTAATCCATTCATCCCAGACCCAATACTATGTCCAGTGGGCCCTAGTATGCCTGCAGGTTCACCTGGCCCATTATAAGATTTTTCAGCCCATGAATTCTTCATATTAAAATTTGACCCATTCGGGCCATTTACAGCAGTTGGCTAACTCTTTTAAGCCCACCGGTCCATTCCGCCTTGACAGCATCGCCGATTCTACTGTGCCTTCATCTTCCCCGGTCTTCATCATGATTTTCCGGCGATATTCTTCCCTTCGCACTTCTGCAAAAACCTCTCGTGTAGTTGGTAGTTGTCGCCGGCTCAAGATTCGCCCCCCCAACATCATCCAAGTCGCGATTGTGCCCGGCCAGAAATTCAAAAACCCGTTCATTCTCAACTCTTTTCTTGTAACGTACACTGTTGCCCGAGCATTCCCATTCCTCCTCGAGGCTGAGATCAAGTTCCTGCCACAGATTTGTCATCTCCAAGTGATAATCCGTCACTTCTCTTTCCCCTTACTTGGTTTGCCACAGTCGAGTCTTTAACTCGAAGATCAGTGAGACATTTTCTCCGAGTGTGCTCTCACTGCATCCCAGACTTCTTTAGCTGTAGGCAAGAATAGGTAAGTTTTACCATTGACGGAGTCATGGAATTGACGAACCAGGCGGTTATCAAGGAGTTTTCCGATTTCCATCTTTGAAGGAGCGTCGTCTCTGTTGGTTTCTTAGTGTCACCGGTGAGGTAACCTATTTTCCCTTTTCCTTCGACTATCAATTTGATGGATTGGGGCCATTCTCGAAAGTTCTTTCCATTCAACTTTTCGACAGAAAGTTGAAAGGCAGTATTTTAAATGTTATTGGAGCCCATGGATGAGATTATTTCTACCTCACTTTGAAGTGATTCTGATGGTCTCGATTCCTTACTGTTAGTAGGAATTTCTATCATTGATCAATGGAATAATCAGAGTCTGGCTCTGATACCACGTAGAAGATAATGAAAACATGATTTCCATGTGGAATAATATTATTCATTCCTGTGTACATGACTTTATATACAACCGTGAATCAAGGTCTAAACGGAAAACAATCCCTAAATAAGGAAAAATAAATTATCCTACTTAACTATGGAAACAATTAAATATGGCATAAAATAATCCCTAATCAAATCTATTCATTCTGGTTTCTACAACACAGATGGGGAGAAGATCTATTAAAGTATATATAGGCAACTATGGAAGCTAAAAAAGATGTTAAAAGAGCAATCAAGAGCATATTTAACAAGTTCTGAAAGTAGATCACCAATAAGTGAGCTGAATTGTAACTAAATGAACTCAGAAATCATGTTTCCTTCAGCACATAAAAATACAGCTACTCTAATTTTATCAGCCAACAAATAAAGTGACACTTTTGACACTCAGTTGCTGAAATTGTTGCTTCACATACAAGAACACAACCAGATCATGCAAATTGTTTGCACATGATAGCATGCCCGACTAGTTATACACTTACATGAAGTGTTACGATTGCATTTGGATTTTTTTCTACTGCAAAAACTTTTAATTTGCGTCCAGTTTCTTCAGCTGCCTATTGATCAGAGAAAAATGAAAAATAAATTAAGTGAAGAGTTTAGCACATGTAAAGTTCATATTCTCAGCTAGTTTCCACTTTTTTTCCAGGAACAGACCTGCAGTGAAGCTCTAACAAGAGGTCCTCGTCCAGCGCCAACAACCATCAATATCTAAAGCAAATGAAAAAAGGAAAGAATAAGATTAATAGTATTTCCAGCTTCATACAACCATGGTGGTATATTATTGATGTCAAATTACTAAAATCATCGTGAAACCAACTTACAGTTATGACTGTAGATGCTTGATCATCAGGAACCCTGTCCAGCAATGCTTTAGAGACTGCTCTCTGATACTGCATATTATGACTCGAAAATTAACATAAAGAGGAAATTGTATATCATTAGTTAAAAGCATTCAAGCATAGAATCTAAACTTCATATTTTTTTTCTTCTTCCTTTCCATTTTAGGTTTACTATTGAGCTTCTATGATGAGGCAAGTGGAAGGTCCAATCCAAAAGCTTAGACCGTTAAAATGACCTTACCAATTAAAGTAAAAAAAAGAGGTGAACTTATAATTACTAGAAGAATAACTTAGCAATTTATCCACATACCAAAGAACATACCTGGATATATTTAGCTGTGTCCTTTTCAAACGTTTCATATGTTTGGGCTTCTAGATTATCCATAAGAGGCTGCAAAGGGAAGTCCAGAAACAAAGGATGCAACAACTCTAGGTGTTACGGAAATATCCCACTAAAAAGAATGGAGAAAAAGAAATATGAAGAAAAAAAGGAAAATAAAGATGAAAATTAAGTTAGACATGACTCACCTGCAAGGGTGATTGCAAGTAATCTCTGTATCCGAGCTGAAAGAATGCAATTAAGTCAAACAAATAAGATGTGGAGCGCAAATTACAATGTATCATGTAACAAAGAGGCAGGGAAGGAAGAGTGAGAGAAAAGGTGTCCACCTCAAAGCGTTCTTGCTCAGGAAGGGGATCCATCTTTTGATAGAGGTAAGCAAGATAGTCCAAGTATGACTTCAAGGGATGTCTCCAACCACCTAATTGGAACAACGAACACTGTCATTACATATCCAGAAAAATCAACAATGAGAGGCAAAGAAATTGAAGTTTCCTAATATAATTTTCTAGCTCTCACCTTCATTATGATTATCAGGACTACCACTTGACTCCAAACTTGCCAAGGGAGGATTATGAACTGGTTCCCCAGAAATCACTATCTGTAAAATATCAAAGTAAATTGGCAAAAATAAACTGATTTTAACACAGATGTTAACAACACGAGTCATTAAATTACAACCCATAAAAATTGCAATTATAACAAGGACAGGAAGGAAAAATAAAAAGGTCAATAGGTAGCATCAATAGAACATATCACTTACATAATATTATAGTAAAAGTGTAAAGATGTTGGAACTTAATTGGATGACGCTCTCAAATAGAATTTTACAATGGGTACCCCAAATAAAAAATATTTTGCAGCATAGTAAGTAGCAAGGCAAACCAACATTTAAGAAGGGCGGATAATAGCACTGCAAGAGTTATGCATCATCACTTACCTGGATTGAGTGATTGAAAAACGCAGTTGTTAGTCTCTGGTGACTCCTTGATAGACAAGGATAATGTTGAGCGTTGGTTAAAAAAGTCTGGCAGCAATCCAACATCAAGAAAAAAAAAAGATGCATCAACTTGCAAGTAGAAAGGCAAATCTTGTGTCCTATATAGAAGAAATCAATAATTATTCAAGAATAATTTACATTGGTGTCGATTATGGCTGTTCTGACAGGTTCCCCAAACCACCGCCCAAGTGAAGTAGGTGAAGGCAATGTAGACCTAACAGATAATAAGGAAGCTTGTCAGACAACAAATAGAAAGATGGAGCAATTAAACAGACATGCAGATAAAAAAAAATTTATTATAGATCATAAGATTTATTTAAACTCACAGTATATCAAGTGCAACTGACAACTGGCTATGATGTTCACAAAGAAGGCGAAATGAATTCCATAATTCCCATGTATCAGTCTGTCCTTCATCCTGTTATGCAAAAATAGAAGATTAAGAATAGTGATACTTTTGTTTCTCCAACATAGGCAATCTCATCCCCTCCTCCCCACAAGAAGACCATCACCAGCAACAACAGCAACAACAACAAGAGGAGACAACAGATAAAGGAAATTGATTTTAGGTTGGATTCTATTTCGTGTGAAAAGAAAGTCTTGTGCACTTGTTTGAATGCTCCATTTCTTTCCCTGTTATGGCCGAACTTTCCTTTCAAACGAGAATGAAAATAAAGAAGATAACCATGATTTTGTCTCAATATCATGCTAAGATTTTCTCTTAAGAGTTGCAATCAAAACAGCTTTATCAGATTTGTTGAATTACTCAATGGGGTTGGATCTGAACACCAGATGATTCCATAAATTGAGGACAGAATGGGCAGCTCAAAATAGATACAAAAATCCCAGAGGGGATTTCAAATAACGTTTTATTTATGAAAAACGAAACAAGGGGGTGTAGCTCACCATATGATCAGCGTTCTTGGTCTCATCGTCTGACTTCTCCAGCGGGATCCTAAGCCACAACTTTAACAAAGAAGTAAATTATAAGAAATGATGAAATAGGAGTGACATAAGATACATCTAAATATTACTAGAAAGAAAAGAAAGATGGTACCTGCATACTGTTTAGGCTCTGAAGAATTTGATTAACACATCTAGCATAATTAGCACAGGAAGATCCCTTGGGTGTCGGAAGAAGACATGCCTGCAGAGGAAAACATAGCTTCTTAGGCAACTAAGAGAATGATGGGTGTGACTAACTGGAACATCAATGTGACCCTCGTAAAAGAAGGGACAAGCATGAGACAAACGAATTAACCTATATAAAGGGTGCCTCGGTACATACACATGAATTGTAGATATGGCAACCAGCTGAATAATTTTAATCGGAATAGATACAATGTTATGTTATTCAACAAAAAAACAAACAAACATTTCCACCTGCAAAGATAGATGAGAGGCCCAAGCTATTTCTTGCTTCAAAGCAATTTCAGAATCCTTACGAAGTGTCTCGTCTTCAGAATCCAAGTCAATCCATGAGCTAATTTTGCCTATGTAGCAGTTAGATTCATCAGTAAAGTAATTACTGTGACAGATACAGCAGCAAACTGGGTAAAGCTTTCCAGCTAATATTCTCAGTTCACAAATCCTGGCTTAAAGAAAGGCATAACGTTGTCTTTCGACATGACATGAAAAAGAAAGTATATGTAGTCTACACATTGCAAAAACTGCAATAAATTTGAAAGAAAAATAAAAACACTCAGCAAATGAAACAAACATTAATTAGGATAAATGGAAGACCTAATGACACATCAATCACCAAAGTACAGTATGAAAATTATGTCAAGGATACGTTTATGAAAGGATGAGCAGAAAGAAAAAAGGCACGTACCAACAACGTGACTGCTCCACTGTGAAGGGGTCAGAACCAAGTCTGACCCAGCAAATGGCAAGGCACCTGATCTGCTACTGCCTTGGTCCATTAAGCTAGGTCTATAGGAGGGATCAATCTGCATCATGATGCAAAAGTAAGAGCTGAAGGATGCTTGAGATGGAAAATAATGAGAATTCATTTCCTCCAACAAAGCCAGAACATCAGATATCTTCGCAGTAATTCTGAGATGCTTAGTAACACTATATTTGTAAATTATGAAATGGTAATAAACAACTCATAGAACAACCTAAAAGACAACCACCCAAGGAAGACAAAATGAAAACGCTTCTAAGCATTAAGTTACAGAATCTCGTACAGAAAACAAATCATAGAGCTTATATACATGCAATGTGCCTCTCGAGAGGTAGAAAATAGCTGGTGAAATATGCAATAATGACTAATTCGTTACATTGATTGGCAAAAACGCACCATGATCCATACAATACATGCCAAAGGTGAATACTTCAAATGGTATAATAATTTAATAAATCCATATATGTATTTCTTGCAATGAACAATATCGATTAGAAGCTCATTTTGAAATTTATTTTACATGTTACAATAGTTCAAAAACAGAATTTGGGATGAGGTTTTGTAACAACCATTGTACATAACACCCATCTTCACCTTAATTTCTTTTATTGGCTGAAACAGTATATTTCTTTTAATCATTTAGCTACCGCACTTAACAATTGTGAAATTCATCCAGGGGAGCAAATGAGCAATAAAAATTTCTCTAAATAATTAATATTAGACACAGACTGGACTTTGATCAAAGCTTAGAATTGATCCTTTAAACATAAAAGAAGACGTCTTACTTAGGAGATGAATTCAGAAATCCATAAGAACCATTTATACTCTCAATAAAGCATTTTTATTAGTTTTTGGGTTCACGATGTCTAGTCCTCTTCTCCCACACGACCCTATCAAGGGACATAGCTGTCGAGAAATATGGAGAAAAAATAAAGACTATTTGGTGATTAATTTATAATCAGCCCCCTTTTTTTACTGAACTTTACTTGATAAGTGATTACTATTTTGATAAGTGGATTATCAAATTTGTCATGTCATAATTTAACAAAATTGAAAGCCTTAACTTGAAATACAAAGCAGTAACAAAATTGAAAGCCTTATCAAATTTGTCATGTCATAACTAAGTTGACAATTTATTGTTTACTGCTTTGTATTTCAAGTTAAGGCTTTCAATTTTGTTAAATTCTTTTTAACATAAATTTTCAAGATGGTTTGTTTACCATATGAATATTGTTGTGCTTTTCATATTTTTGGCTTTTTTGATTGGTATGGTATGTATGAGATTTACATCTCAAAGTGCCTCGAGGCTTTCAGTAGGCCTCACAAAGGTAAAATGCCCCGTACCTATTCACCATTTCTAAAGGTTGGTTAGCTCAATGACCATTCACATCAAAAGCCATTCAACAAAGGTACGATCGTCGAATTAGACACAAACTTCAAATAAAAATTTGCATGTGCAACAAGAAAATCATAATTTTATTTCAAGCATGGTTTAGAAAAGAGGTATTGTGTCGCTCCTCAATGTGAGGAGGTCAAATTTTGAACTGAGGCGCACAAATTTAATGGACTTCTTCAGTCTTATATCTTAATTGATGTAGGCGAGAGCCTCGATACGCATCCCTCAATCCGTGAGAAGCGTGCGTTCCCCTATTAAATCATCTGGCCCGACTTATTTTTTAACCATAACAAATTTATTGGTTGACCTGTTTTGGAAGTCTACTAATTTCTTTAATATATATAAATCAGCCAGCTTTGGAAATTACTTATGTTAAAACTTACCTTAATTGTTTCATTATTTGTTAAATAAAATATTGTAAGTTGAGACACAAACCGAAAGACACATATAGAACACACGGACTCTTGAATTGCAACAAACTGGAGATGGTGACATCACATTTGATTGACACTTGTTCTATAGTTTTTGGGGATTTTAAAATTTGTCTAGGGTTTAATTACATTACTATTATTTTTGTTTGCAGCGAGGCCTACGCCTAAGTACCCGATTTTACCTTTTTAAAAAGTAGTTCTAAGAATAGCAAATCAATAAAGGATAAAAATGAAATACGAGAAAGGATATATCACAGTGCCTTAAAAAAAAAAAACTCATCTAATTCTATTATAAGAGTCGGAGTTCGTAAAAAAGCACCTAATGGGAGAAGCTTTATGATGGCTATCTATTGCTACTTATTACAATTGAGCTAGGTTCCCATTAAACATATAATCAATTCCTTTAACCCCATAGTCAATAACTTCATCTAGGGGTTTTGATAATGTTGAGGAAAAAATCTCACATTGGCTAAATACAAAAATTATAGCAACATTTAAGGGTTTGGAACACTCCTCCCTGAGGATGACTTTCTAATATGGAATCCCAAGATTTAATAGAAACGTCCAAAATCAAATTTGGATCAAACGATTAATCAGCTAGTCCAAGATTTCCAAATAAGAAAATCAAATTACAGCACCGAAAATGTTTTTACTTTCCAACAGAAGGGATGAAAACAAAGTACTGATGCCTATTTGGGTGCAGTATTCTATCGGTTTTTATCTTTCACCTTTTCGTTATGGATCTAAAAGAGAATTTATTGAAAATGATTACACAAAATAAATTGGGCGTGGCCAAAAAGACTGAACTCTATCAGGATTCTTCTCATTTATCAGTCGAAGTGCTGCTCTGCAACAAATTCAGGATCTTGTACAATTGATTTCACAATCATAATATCTAACCCTGAATTTGAATACGAGAGGATGATGTCAAGTTGATAGTTCATGGGCTCATGGATACGTCAGTCGAAAACCTCTGATTTTTTATACGCTTTTGGATTTATCATTTCATGCTTGGATTTCTAGTTCTAAATATTGTTGCAACTTTACTACAAGTTAATAAATATTAAATGTGCCAGAGAGTAAGAGAAAATTTCTACCCTCTATAGTCAAAATTCGACTACACAATTATATACGCATCTATAATATAATAAATATCACATCAAGTGGCATTTATTTTTTGACGATTTTAACCCTACTACAATTCAATTATTTTAATAATACCTTACTTTTCATTTTTCAATATGTAATAAATATTACAAAACCCTTGTCATATATGAATTTCGTATAATTAATTCTCAATTAATTAACATTCACATTAATCTAGACTCAATGAATCTTGATTTGATGATTCTTAATCTACATAAATCTAGAGTTATTATAGATGAATTTATTTCTATTTGTGTATTTAGGAATTTTAATGGTTATTTAAATTCAAGTATTAGCAATTAATTCCTATGTACCAAATGAATATAAAAAGGTTGTTCATTTTGTATATCACAAAAAATGTTGAATTATAGAAATTGATTTTTGAGAGTACAATTTTCTTCTCTTAAATTTATATCCTAAATTTTATTTTCTTTAATTCGTTTGAGATTCATCAAATTCTCACGTCAAATTAGTATCAAATATTACTTTTATAGCACTTATAAAGTATTTCAAAATAGTGTGCAATGCACGTTCAACTTTGACTAGTATTTTATAAATGAGAAATGAAAGGTTGTGCCACTGCATGTTCAACTTTGACTAGTATTTATAAATGAGAAATGAAATGTAGTGCTAATAGCCTGAGTGATAGCAAACAAGTACATCATAAGTGTTCTAAGTACAATTGTGTATATTCAATTCACAAAAGTAATGGCCTTTAAACGCATGAAGCTATAGTGACTTGCTGACCATCCACACATGGAATATAGCATGTGGCTAATCTGTAACTTTTAATTACCGAGAGAATGCAAAAACCCAAGGTTCAATCATTCAAGGCATGGAGCAAAATGTACAAAGTAATACTAAGGTAATTGGTCATTTTAATTACCAAGTGAACGCACAAACAAACTGTTCAATCACTAAACGTATTATGCAAATGTACAACAATACCACTATGCAATGTCTCAATTATCATTCATAATGTGATAAACTTGAATGACAAACCCATTGTTGTTAATTAGTCTTAGCATAAAGCACAAAAACACTAATATTGTTTTGCAAAGTAAGAGAATACTAGGATGTCATACAGCATGTCAGAACGTAATAATTAGCAAGGTAAAACATGCACAAGTACAACATTTGCATCAAGAAGTACAAACCCAAGAGAAATTCACCCAGAGGACACATTGTAAGCAAAATAGTAAAACCTTTAAAGACAAGAGCTTAACATGAGAAAATCAAGCAATACAGATGCATGAAAATAACTAGTAAAAAGCAAGGTACAACTGTACAAGTACAACCACCATGTCAAAAAGAATACTGGAAATGGATATGAATACAATACAGCAAAAAAGGTACAATAACTGAGAAAAATAACTAACCAAAGGGGCGACAAGAAAATCAAAGCCGCCACGGATGTTGAAGGAGAGGAGGTGAGGCATGTCATCGTTAAATTCCGTCTCCACTCCACAGTATCGAGACTCGCTCTTGTCCCCTGCCCTCTCTCCCAGCGGCATTTTCTCTCTCTCTCGCTCTACTGTTTCTTCGAGGGTGGAGCAAGAGAGTGGAGGGTTTTCGAAGGGTTTGTCGTGCCGGTGGCTAGGGTTTACGGGTTTGACCAATGGGTTTGTTTAAGATATGAAAAAATAATTTTTCATTCCATACTGAAAAGATAAAACAAATTTTAATTTAAGTCAAAATGAATAATTAATTTCAGTTATATATTTTAATTTAAATCTTACTTCCAAGATCTTTAATAAAGATGTAGAAATGAATTAAATTTTTTATTTCATCAATTTTTATCAAAATCTACTAAAAATCTGATTTTAATCATTATCAAATGATAAGTGTAGACTTATTTGAGGTCCTAAATGATAATATTTTATTGTTCTTTTGATAAAATTTCATCTAATTTATGTTATATTACATCTTTGTAGGTAAAACTTTATGTTTGATGAAGAATTGGAGTAAAAAGTGAAATTTGGCAAAAAATGACAAGATTTAGGGACTGGAGTGTAAATACTCAAAAGTTAGGCCGAAACTCACGATGAAGATTCGAGAATACTAAGGACCAATTGGATACAATTAAAAGTCAAAAAGAGTGAAAATATAACCAAAATATTTTCACAAATCAATTTTCAATCGTACAAGAATGTTCCAGATTTTCAGTCAGAGATTGAGACTCATTTTTGGACTAGTAAACATTCGAATTGGAAAATAGGTGCCTCTAACAAAGTTGTAGCCCTTTGAGTTGTCTTTTCAACGCATTTTAAATCGTCTTAATCGGATATCGAAAGAAAAATTATGATGAAAATACTGAAACAGGTCAAAGTCAATTCAGCAAGGCAGCGCCCAGGCGCTAGGTCAGAGTCAATTCAGCAAGGCAGCGCCCAGGCGCTACCGCGCCATAGCGCCCAGCGCTGCCTGGACAAGAATCACAACGCATAGGTGCTGCATCGCGTTGCGCCGCACAACTTAGGTTTTTTGCTGATTGTGCCGCGAGAAGTCCAGAAAAAGACTCTAAATTGGTCAAGAACGTGTATGGAACTATAAATAGACATAAGGAGACACTAATAAAGGGTTCCAAACATTGAGAAATGGGGATTCAACGAGAGATCGAAGAGCCCAATTCTAAGAAGAGAATCGTCACCGAATTCGAGTTTAAAGCATTGATTGGAAATGGAAGAAGATATTGGTACAAGATTTAATTCATTTTTACATCTTTATTAAAATCTGGTGATGCATTCCATTACTTTTAGCTTTTATTTTTATATTATGATGAGTAACCAAATTTTAGATTAGGGAAAAATATAGTCGACTTGTGCTCCTTTATTTTTCTATTCTAGATTTATGTGATTTATTCTTATATGTGTTGGTTTTACTATGAATTTAATGTATTGAGTTACCAGATCAATAATTTGATGATTATGTGAGTTTCTTACGAATCGGGAGGTGAGTGTGAGACTTTGACTATATAATAAAATCTGAAAAATTAGTATAACGTGTAGAAATACATATATTAATTATTGCGATCATAGTATGAATTTTTAGAACTAGTATTTCGTTTAACTAAAAGTAATTAACATAGAGATATGAAATTAAATTAGTTAAATAAGCTCAATGAGAACTCGAGAGGGGTAAATTGAATACAATAGAAGAATTCGACCGAACACTACGTTAGGTTATGAATCTTGAATTAAGAATTAAGGTGATCAATAGATGAAATTATTTTACCCTAATATTCATCATATATTTGAATCTTTAATCAATCGTTGTTTGCAAGATTTTGATATTTTCAATTAGTTAGAAGTAATTAGGAAAACATAATCTCATACATCAAAATTCTTTTTTTGTTTTTATCGAATAGGATTTAGAAAAATTAAATTAAGGTCTAAAGTATAATCCCATGAGAACGATAATCCGGACTCAAGGGTCCACTATATTACTTCTTATGAGATCGTACACTTGCGATTGAAAAAATGCAACACCAAACAAGGGTTAATAAATTTTAATAAAAAATGATGAAAATATGTGATTAAAATTTGTTGTATTCCATTAAATATAAGGTTAAAATTAAAGTTGGCATTGATTTAGCCTTTGTTTGACAATCATTATTTGAATAAAATAGAGTTTTGAATAGTAATTTTTTGGAGAATGTGTTATTAAAAAGAGTAGGAAAAATTTTGATTTGCGTGCAGAATATTTTATGATGCAAATGTATGGTTGAAAATGAGTAGGTAAATTTATTTTTAGTTTTTGATATAATGGTCATCAACCGGGGACTTAGATTTTAATCAAATTTTTTAGCTAAAATCAATTTACAAAACATTGGCTTTAAAATTTTTAACAATTCTTTGGCACCCTGTTGGGTATTTTCTTAAATATGCACATCGAAAATTACAAATAAGTCCATGTTTGGTTTTCTTTGTTTTAAAAATTCATTTTTCAAAACTCATTTCCAATCAAGTATTTTCTCATAAAATAATTTTACACGTAAATTTTTTTTAAAAAAATCTTATTTCTTAACCACACATTTTCTAAAAAATCACTATTTTAAAATACATTTTCTCTATTAAAAAAAAAAACCTAGAGTAAAACAATGGCCAAGTCAAGACAATAGCAAATGACGAGAGAAATGGATGATGAATTCCAAGGGTTAACAATGAGAGAGGGAGAAACGGTTTGAGTTTTCTTAATTTGAATTTTTTATTTTCATTTTAATTTTAAGTGTTTTGAGCTTTTTGAATTTTTTTCACCAAAAACATTTCAAACGTAAAAATCGCATTTTGAATTTTCTGTTATACTCCCTCCGTCACATTTGTGTAAGCTGATTTTATTTTTCCCACGAATTAAAAAATTTCATTTAATGCTATTAAAAAAAATTTGTAAAGAATTTTTTCTAATTCACCCTTATTTAATTATCAGAGGAGTATTTAAAAATAATAATGGGAAATATTATGAACCACTTAAAACTATTTGGATTTTTGACGATTCTAACGAGTACGTAAATTAAAATCTTTACAATTTTAAGACTAAGTGAGAGGTCGAGAGGAATAAGTTTTAACCAAGCAAATTAAGTAAGGGTATATTAGTAAATGAACAAAATAAATATCTTTTCAATAAAGAAACATGACTGTATAAATGAGACAATAAAATAAGGAAAGTTAGCATATATAAATTGGACAGAGAGTAATTTCTACTTCATTTTCAAAAAATGTGTTTTCGAAAATGACAAGCCGAGAAAACTGAATACCACGCACCCTTAATTTTTAGTACTAAACTAACTTCTAAAATGGCCCTTTTCACTCGACTACCACAATGTCGACTTTTGTCATTGTTAGAATACTTTTTCGCAATATAACAATGGAATATTTGTCGCTCAATTTGTTAGTAAAGTGATGTAGTGCCGCAAAATAACATCTGTTGATCTATTTTGTCCATGAACATCTGTCTTTTTTATATCGGTAAATGTGAATTATATTGATCAAATAATCATGTACAAGTACTCCGGATTTACCCGGACGAAACTACAAAAAATAATGTATAAACGAAATAATCTATCTTTCAGTGTTAGTAAAGCTGTGCAAAGCCATAAAAAATAAATGTTGGTCAGTTATGTAGATGCCATCATTTAGCAGCGATTGATAACAATTTCAATGCTCCAATTCAACTATAAGGATTACATTTTCTTCCAAAACGTAAAATTTGAGAACTTGATTATCGGGATTTCTTTCAATTTTTAGGGACCAAAATGAAAATTTTGAGAAGAAATATTTAATTTAAAAACAATATGGTACTTAATTGCAATGTTTAAAATTTTAGGGACCAAACTAAAATATAGGAAAAATTACATGTTTAGGAATTTCAAGTCATATTTCGAGGATGATCATAACATCTGAGATTTAGAGGTATTGTCGTAATTTTGGATAGGTTGAGGATCAATTTGAAATTTTACAAACTCGAAGGACTAGGTTTATTTAGGTCGTTCAAATTCTGAATTCATTCAATCTGGTCCTTCAACTTTAATTTATTCAAATTTGGTCCTCCTATTCTCAGGTTTCTCCCTAAGTTATTTGGTCAGTCCACTTTTGATCCCCCAACACTACAAATGTCGAATTTCTACCTTAAATAAAAGAGTCACTTCATATATTACTGTTCATAAGCCGTCAGCCGAGCCGAGCCGAGCCAAATGGCTTTATGGCTCGGCTCGGCTTTTTTTTTTCAGCTGGCTAACTTCTTCTTTTTGGCTAATTTTTTTATTTTTTTTTACTTTTGATTCAGTA
>CAIGRK010336372.1:0-12478 GCA_903798315.1 Fraxinus greggii | reverse complement strand
AGAGAGAGAGAGAGAGATTGGGTGCTCAAGGGGAGATTGGAACTCAAGAATAATTTGACTTTTTTTTTTTTTTAATTTAGCATTGATAATGATGCAAATTAATGATGCTCCGGTAGATCCAAATTAGTATAATAATGCGTGTAATGATACTCATTAATAACTCGTAAATTAAGTTATTATCAATGCTTCATAACTTTCTTCACATGGTCCATTCGTGTATCATCATTGTTAATTATTAACCTTTTTCTATGTATCGATCAATGTCATGTCAAGTTAATAATATTTTTCGATTACATATTAACTTTCTCGATTAATTTACTTTTCCGAAAATACGCATTATATGTTTCGGTTTAATTTCCAAACAACATAGTCTATCGTTTCTAAATTTTGATTAATATACAGGCATTTATGCAAATGTTAAAATCAATAGTTGACTTGAGCATCATACAGGAAATATCCCCTTTTCCGACCATTTTCTAGTCTTTCAAAATTACTTTTCAAGATTGCTGATATCAGTTGAAATCTACACAATTGAAAAGTTTTGATCACAACAAAGTCAAATTTGAGTCAAACTCGAGTTCCAAAATCCTTTTAAGTTGAAACTTTTTGGTCGTTCAAAATTTAGGTTAACGTGTTTCAACACCTCGAATATATACTCAAATCTAATTACATTTCTTGGCCTAAGTAAGTTTAAACGAATCTAACATGGGTCAAACTCAACCTACTTGATTATGTACACTATAGTTAAATATTAAACTAATAATTAAAGTTGAAGTGGAGCCCTACCAAAAAAAGTTCTCAATTATGGATGTTTGTTATTATTTATGCTTATCTTGCTTTAACTTAGAAGCTAATTTTTATTAACTCCAGAATATTATAATGTTAATGTCAAAATATTATCCTTTTAGACCAAATATAAAGGAATTAAAGAAGGGGAAAGAATGATAAATAAATATATTCGAAAAAGATGTAGAAATCTTATTGAGCCTCCTTTGAAGCAACTTGTATTATTTAAGCAATAAGCAAAATATCTGCACCACCTTCTATGAAGATATAGATAAAGACAAACGATTAATTATTGTAAATTAATTAATTATATATAATTTAACATTAGTTTGTAAACAAAGTTGTACTTAATATAAATATTTTTATATAGAGGGTGGCTGCTAGCGATGTCAAAAAGTTGGGCGGCCCGTGCTCAGTCCGGAAAATGTCCCAGTTGGGCCGGCTCGTAGCTCGGTGGCATCTAGCCGAGGCTCGGGACTAGCCTCATTTTGGGGCTTCGGCTCGGGCCCGAGCTTGTCACAGGCCCGTGTCACAGGTCGAGCTCGAGCTGTTTTTTTATTTTATTTTTTGTAAGTTTAGACGTATTTTTTTATATACTAATATTTAATTATTATTTATAATACGTATAAATTGCATAAATTTTAAATATGTTATAAAAAATATAGATTTATAACAAATTCAAAAAAAAAAACACGATCAGCTCGGCCCGCTAAGGCTCAAGCCGAGAGCTTGGATCGAGCCTCATTTTTTAGCCGGACTTTTGCTCGACTCGGCTCGTTGATATGACTAATAACTGCTAAAAAATTGATTAGATGTACATAGTTGCACATACTTTTCAAGATTAATGTGTATACGTAAGGCGTCAAGTAAAACATTTTAGTACATAGTATTATAGGGTTTCAACATTTAATTTCTTTTTCTTCCATCTTAGTATTATGCAATATTATTATGCTCAAAATTTTTCGAAATAGGTCCTAAGAGGCTTTGGATATAAATTTTTTGGTTGTCAACTTTCAGTAAGTTTAAATTTGTCTAAACCATGTTGTGTCTTACGTAAACATTAAGAATATACAACAATTTGATGCATCTTAGGTTTCCACATAAATATGTTACCTAAAAGGTTGGATGATCAAATTGAAATTTCACTAAAAGTTTAATGGCAAGAATGAAATTAAACCGAGGCTTTTCATATAATAGATTTCGAGGTTATTTACTATAATCAGTTTGCTTAATCTAGTTATTATCTTCTACATTGGGTTCTTTTTGCAAAAGGTAGAGTGAGATTTAGAGAAGAAAATTCCAAAATTTGCCATCACAATGAGCAATATAGATCCAAAACACAATGGGACATGTCAAAAACAAAATCAACGTCTGGTTATGAAATGCAAACTATTTCTTGTTGTTGCACTTGAATAAATGGAATATAATCAACTTGACATAGCAAACATAACTACTTTTCTAATTAATGTTTTGCCAATACTACTACCTTTGGGATGTTGTCCTATGGTCCTACACTAGATATGTATGTCACCTATATATGTATCCTTCCATACTCGATGAGTTGCACGACTCTCTAATTTTACGTTCACGTGACTATTGTCCACTTAATCTCATGGTTACGTGAGTGCGAATTTATACTTGTCACGTGGGCATTAAGATGTTTCGTCACATTAGGGTTTGTGAATAATGTCGATGACATTATAATTACCTAGAACATATCGTATGACAAAGATATACATACACACCTTACTACCCAATTATGCAAGATCAAAATGAAAAATTCAATCGCTCACTGATGCTACAAATTTCGTTGGTACCGCTATCTATCCTCAAAATGTTACCGTAGCAAAATACTAACTTGAATCGTCACTGAACAACTACGAATATTTTATTATTATTTTAGTTGATAAATTCCAATTAAAAACCAAGTCTTTGCAACGGTATCATTTAGTTGTGAGTAGGGATTACCAATTTGAAGTGGTAGATTCATTGCAAGCTCATTGACTAATAAGGACCACTCAGAGTGTTCAGTTTGGTGGGCTGTCGTTTACCGGTTCACATGTGAAAGGTTGGTGACGGGCATCATCAACCTATTATTGTTCTTTGGTTTTTTGGCTACAATATTATCCCAAACCCCTCCCCTCCCACTCTACGCACACAAGAAATTATATATATACATACACATGTGAGTATAAGTATATTTAATAGACAGTGAGATTTACTGAGGCAGAAAAAAGGGTTTTGGGAGTGTCATTACATATATTACTGCATTGGGGGTACAAGTAGAGTTTCAAGAAAAGTAAAGCTATGTCTTTATTAGCTAAATAAACTATGGAAGAAAACAAGAAAAAAATAAAAAAGATGCCTTCGAGGTGTAAACTACACCAAGTACACCCTTATATATCCTCTTCAGTAATTCATTCTCACCTCACAAAGTTCATACACAAAACACAATTGCGTTCATTGTTCACTTTCGAAAATATATATCTCATAGCCTAATTGTGTGACAGTGATAACAAAAATGGTGTCCAAAAAGCCCAGAATTGTGATAATTGGTGCAGGAATGGCTGGATTAACTGCTGCTAACAAGCTCCACACAGCTTCCGGCACAAAAGAACTTTTCGAGCTTTTGGTTGTGGAGGGTGGAACAAGAATTGGTGGCAGGATTAACACTTCTGAATTTTGTGGCGACAGGATTGAGCTTGGAGCTACTTGGATCCATGGAATTGGTGGTAGCCCAATTTACAAAATTGCTCAAGAAATCAGTTCATTGGAATCTGAGCAGCCATGGGAATGTATGGATGGAAATTTGGAGGATCCTTTCATTCCTTTGACCATAGCTGAAGGAGGGCATGAGCTTAATCCATCATTTGTTGAGTCTATTTCTAGCCTTTTTAAGAATCTGATGGATTTAGCTCAAGGGAAAGTGATTAACGAAGATTGCGAAATCGTTGCGCGTTTGAAGCAAGTTACAGCCAAATCTGCTGGAGATCTAAGCGTTGGTTCTTTTCTCCAGCAAGGCCTCGATGCTTATTGGAGCCTAACTAAAGACGAGAAGCTTGCTGTCAACGGATTTGGCAATTGGAGTGGAAAATCACTCCAAGAAGCCATTTTTGCTATGCATGAGTACACACAAAGGACTTATACATCGGCCGATAACTTGCACAGTCTTGATTACAATGCAGAAAGTGAGTACAAGATGTTTCCTGGTGAAGAAATAACTATTGCAAAAGGTTACTTGAGTGTGATTCAATCACTGGTTTCTGTATTACCAGCTGGTTTGATCCAATTAGGCCGGAAAGTGGTGAAAATCGAATGGCTGCTTGAGACAAAGAAGAACGGGGAGATCACCAATGGATGGCCGGTTAAGCTACATTTTTCCGATGGATCAACAATGTATGCTGATCATGTGATTGTCACAGTTTCACTTGGAGTTCTTAAGCAAGGAATTCAACATGATTCCGGTTTGTTTAGCCCCCCACTACCTAGTTTCAAGACTGGAGCAATTTCAAGGCTGGGATATGGTGTTGTTGACAAACTGTTTTTGCAACTAAGAAACTCAGATGATGATCAAGAAATCAATGGTTGCAACACAAAATTTCCATTCTTGCAAATGGTTTTTCATCGAACAGATTCCAATTTAAGGCACCCAAAAATCCCATGGTGGATCAGGAGAACAGCTTCTATATCTCCAATTTACAGCAATTCAAGAGTCTTGTTATCATGGTTTGCAGGCAAAGAAGCCCTACAACTTGAATCCCTCAATGATAAAGAGATTCTAAATGGGGTTTCAACAACTGTCTCCAACTTATTATCCCACAACTTATGTAATTCTGCAGGAATTCCTCAACCAAAATTTGATAAAGTTTTGAGGACTAAATGGGGTACTGATCCTCTCTTCTTGGGATCATATAGTTATGTGGCAGTCGGATCAAGCGGCGACGATTTGGATACTCTGGCCGAGCCGTTACCAAAAACCGGCACTACTTGTTCTGATTCATTGTCGTCGTCCTCCCCACTGCAAATTCTATTTGCAGGAGAAGCAACACACAGAACACACTACTCAACCACTCATGGAGCTTACTTTAGTGGTCTTAGAGAAGCTAACAGGCTTCTTAAACACTATAATTGTATTGTTGTATGAATGTTTTTTGTGGTACTAGAAAATTAGGCAGCTTATTTTCTTTAACTTTTACTTATTTTCTACATTCATTTGGAAGAAAAAAATTTAAAAATATATCTTTGTGAAGCTAGTCTATAAACTAAGAATGTTGGACGCAGGGAAAGGGAGAGATGGGGACATTTTCAGATGTGCTGATCAAATTGAATGAATTAAAGGAAGCTTCTTTTTCAATTTTCATTGCTTTTACTTTATTTGTTATTGACTTATAAGTTAATTTCTTGAATTGTTTAGCCTATTACAATGTCTTGATCCATCTTTCAAGTAAACAAAACCCAGTTCTTGATCTGAATTTTTATACTAAATAGAATAAGATAAAGTTAGATAAAGATGCCATGTATCTCATACTCTCTTTTAGTTTGGTCTCAAGACAGGATCCGCAAACCCCGCTTACTTCATGCTACAAAATTCTGTTCTATTCTTACTTCTTCTAAATGTTCTGGTATTTGCAAAGAAATAACTAAAGAAATCCCAAAATTAGGAAGAAACCCCATAATTTTGAAGGTTGGCTTTTTTTTTTTTTTTGTGGGTGTTTCTGGTTCCATATTTGCCCACAGTGGATCTGCAAGAAAATAAAAAGGAAAAAGTATTCAAGACTAAGCAATAAATTTCCATGTTTTTGTCTTGTATTCTGTCCCACAATAAGCAGTGGAAATATTGTATTACTTCTAAAATTTTATATATGGTGTAAAATGAGGACGTTTAGGGCAGGTAGAGAGTATTGGATGAAACTAAATAATAAGATTTGATATTCTATTTCTTCTTCTCGAGTACTAATTCAACTCTTCCACTTATTAACCTCACAAGAGAGACAGAAACATGCTTGTGTTTAATGCATAGAATTGTAGTATTAAAAAGAGTAATGCTGTTCAATTCTACTAGTTGTTAGCATCAGTCTAAGTGACGATTAGATGACAACAAACGATAAATTCATTTAAATACAAAGTTAAATAATTCATTTAATTGGACCTATTAATTTGTCACCACTTAAACTGTTGCTAGATAACGTTATCCGTTAACATGTAATTTAATTGGAAGGAAATAGTTACTATCCCGCCAAAATTTAAGTTTCTTATATATTTGTTATCATTTCCATAATTAGATATCACAATAACAACGTCTATTAAAAATTTCCAAAGTTCAAATAATGAGAACAATGATAAGTATATTTTTCACGATTATTTTGATTTATAAACTTGATATACATTTTCAACTTAAGAGGACCACTACTCAATTTATTGTAAATATTGTCATCATAGGCATAATCCAGATTAATGGGTACTTCGAGCAAAAGAGAAGAATTTTTTAGCTTTATTGGAGTTGATTTGGAATAATTGAAGACTAACTAGATGTTAAGGGACCAATGAGAAGTATTAAGCGATTATCTTGAGGAATTTCAAAAGTTTTGAGGTGAAATTCAACTTATGAGAAGTTTGGAGACTCATTTCATACAAAAGGACCAATCTTGGATGACTAAGGAGATGCGGAGACCAGTGAAAGATTTTAGGATCTATCGAAACTATTGAAGATTTGAATTGAAAAGGATCAAGATCGTACAAGAAATTTGATGCAGGGACAAAAATGCAAAAATAAAACTTTGGTATGGTCACCTTGGATGGCGGTTTGCTACGGTATGCAAACCACGATCGACCTGCGGTTCGTCCTATCAATAAGTTTTCTATACTTAGTTTAATCTGGCGATATTTTGGTCCTTTTATGTACATAATTTTCGAGACGATTTAGACACTTTATAAAGACATATTTTATGTTGAATTAAGAAGAAAAAAATAGAAGAGAATGGAGAGTTAGAGGGTTTCAAGACTTCGAGGTGAAGAATGCGGATTCTTAACGCAAGATTTTCTCTTTTTCTTGTTTTTTAAAATTTGGTGATGTATTCCAATATTTTTTTTTTCATTTTTTATTTTTTTCCACTGTGATGACTAACTAAATCATTAGTTGGGACAAACTATATAAACCCAAGATTTGAAATTTTAATTTCAATTTTTAAGTTTTGCATAGTTCATTAATTTATGTACAGATTTTACTTCTTTTCTTAATGCTTGAATTACTTAATCATTAATTAATTATTTGTGAATTATAACAAACCAAGAAACAAGTTAAAAATTTATATTATGAAGTAAAATTTGACAATTATGTAAAAGGCAGATATACACTTTTACTTTTATTTAATTAAATTTCTATGTGATCTAATGTGTTTACTTAATGTTTATTCAAATTTATATACATATATATTAAGTCACCTCAATTAATAAATATGATAGATTTGAAGGGGGTAAAATAATTTCAATTAATAAATTTGACCAAGTACAACTTTAGGAAATAAACTTAAGAGATGAGATTAAAGGGGATAACTATTGTGAAATCAATAGTCTCAATACTTTACCATCATACTTGATAGTTTAATCTAAGTTATCTATAATCTAAAGAAAATACCTTCATTTAATTATTTTTACTTTTCTTAGCTAATATTAGTTTTAACCAAAACTTTGCCTGGAACTTTGTTTTCATCAAATAGGGGGTAAAAATATTTAAATTGAAATTCTTATAAAGTAGTCTTTTCGAGAAGATAATTCAAACATTTTAAATTCACTTTATTACTTGTTTAATTGACATTATTTACTTGCGATTTTTATACCAACAAGCATATATTTTAACACGAGAAACAAAAGTTGTTTAACCCTTTATAAAAGCAAACAAAACCCATAAAATTAGAAGCTAATTGCAGCAAATTATGGTAAAGAAATTGTTTGATCAAGTAAAACTAATTTCTTATGAAAAATTACTTAACAAATTCCATATCAATGGTGATTCCCAGGACAGTCCATATTAGGGACCCCAAACAGTGCCATATTCTGCAGAATTCAGCCAACAGACTCAATCAGACTTTGCTTCCAAAATGTCCTTAACAAAGAGACATTAAGTATGATACTTTTATCATCTGATAAATTTTGATCTTTTGTTCAGAAACCTATCTTAGGTTTATGGCACCCCAAAATGATAGGTCTCACCAAAGACATAGTACACATCAACAGTGCCCCTACCCAATTGTTAGATTTCTCTTCTGAGCAAATCAAATTTTCTCTACTTTTTTCTGATACAATCCTCTCAATAGGGACACGATATGGCTATGTTGAAGCATTATATATACATGGATAACAATCAGATCTGGCCTTCATTCCACTTCTGACTAACCTCACCTCATTAAATTCATAAATATTAGCCCCATTTGTCCTCATTATTTGTCATTAAATTACAATTTATTTTTCTCTTTTGTGTATGAAACACACATTTTTCAATAAATAATATTATACATAAACTCAAAAATTTATCTTTCTTTTTTGACTACTTTTTTTCGAAGAATAATTCTCCAAGTACAAGGAATATTGCCAGAATTCCTACAGAAATTTGAACTGAAAAATTATGTCCTTATATCTATTTTTTTTCCTCCTGAATATTTGAATCCATTCCATCCATTTCAAATTTCTGTGCACATTTCTTGAAATCTATCTGCATTTATAGCATTATTCTTTTTCAAAAGAGTAATATTTCTCTCCTTCTAATGTAAAATAATAAAAGTCAAACGTACGCTTAATTATCAAAATCAGAAGATTTGATAGCCCATATCCCAAAAAATATATGTTATTGAATTTCAATTGTGAGTCTTGTCACCAGGAGACATTATTCTTAAGCTTTTTTGTATTATATTAAGCTCATGTTTGCTGGTCTTTAATTTTTTTCTAAAAAATAAAAATAAAAGATGTTTTGAATAGTATTTTTTGAAAAATGTGTAATTATAAATAGAGAAAAATTTTGAATTTACATTTAAAATATTTTATTTTGTGAATCTATGATTAAAAATGAGTATGAGAAATTAATTAAATAAAAATAAAGAGTATCAAAGACGGGCTAAGTATTGAAGACAAGTACCTCAACATATTATGAAATGATGGGAAAAGAAATCGCTCCTAAACGCGGTAAAAACAATATTTAATGATATAAATATAACATTACATAATTGTCAAAATTTTCAAATACAGTGATTCTATAGAAATATCATGTTATCTTGATTTGAATTTTCAAATCTCAACATAGAGCTTCAACTGTTTTAGATCTTTGAATAAGCGTGTTCAGTAGAGATTAAAATCGGATTAAAATTGAAAAATTAGTCGTTATTGTTGACTTTTATTAAGGGAGTGGGACCGAATAACGGCTATATTTTCAATTTTAATTGGCATTTAGTGCTTGTTTGTCTCCTATTATTGGGAGGAAAATTATATAAAGAATAGTATTTGTTGGAGAATATGTGGTTGAAATTTAAAATAATTTTATTGATTTGTGTGTAGAATATTTTATTGGGTGAATGTGTGGTAGAGAATCGTATTGTAGCAAACAAATTTTTTTTTAATGGTAGATAAACAAAGGTTTAATCCCTACCGAACAAGCATTTAATTTGACTATTTTTTCAAGAATTTGCATCACTACTTGCAGTATATATTGCCATAATTCATAGAACCAAGCACAATGATTTTTCCTAGTGTATCTAAACAAGATTTTTGTTTGGATTGATGATGTAGGGTTGTGTGTGTGGGTGACATTGAATAGTCGAAATCAATAGAGCTGTTCATGAAGACTCTATTATTGTAAAAATTACCAGTACTCTCCTCCAAAAAAACTGGAATGGCCCACTTGATGTCTCTTTTTTGCCTCAGATTCAAACTTTCAATCACTCTTTGATGATTGGGCATATCATATCACTAAAACCAATCTGTCACTCACCCCATTTTTTTTTTCCTTTGTTTTTAATAATTTTTATTCCTTGGCAAACATTTTTTGGAATTTAATCTCCCACTAATGGCTAATCAAACATGTTTATTACATAAATTGACCTACTTTTTGCTCATATCATCATTGTTTTTAGCTTTTATCATCACTAATTAATCTTTATTATCAGGTTAATTAACACATTGTCCCTACTTATAAATTACCTTGGGGCTGAGAGCTGCTCTAATTTGGATCCATTCTATAGTCATCATATCCTTGTAAAATAACAACCAATTAGCAACTTTTTTATTTTACGAATAAAAGTTACTTATTTTAATAGTAATGTAACTATTATTTTATGATTCACTATTTATTCGTGGCTAAACATGCCATTAAATGTGCTGAATCTTCATTCCTAAGTATTGTGGCTGATCACTTTATAGAAAGTTCAGAGGCAATGAATAAGGGTGGGGTTGGGGGTGAGGACTAAATGAATAAAAGTTCAATTATTTCATCTCTTTTGGTTATGCTAAGGATGTAAGAAGAAAAAAGGGAGAATTTGATCCACAAACAACATTATTTTGTGAGGACATTACCTTCAAAAAAATTGACAAGGGTCTTTCCAATATGAACTAAAGTAAAATGGGCAAAAGCAAAAGATATTTTTCTTCACTTTGATTTCCCTTTTAATGAGAAATCCAAACTCTAAATCAATGAACACGTATGTTTCCTTTTCCTTCCAATCAAATCCAAACATTTCATAATTTACTATATATAGATTGGCTCGACGTCTACCTAACGTTGTATCAACAAAAAAAGATAAGATTGCGAAATGAAAAAGGGATTATGATTTTCGAGTACCAACATCTTTATCATTATGAAATTTAAATGTTATCTCACACAAAAGAGATGTCCGTCTATTGGGTTTCACTCATTCTCCGATGGTCTAGATTAAAGTCAAAAAGCACTACAATTTTTTCTTTCATATAATCGTACACGAACTTTTCTTTTCCTTTTCCCTACAAAATTATAAGTTAAAATGATCAAACATCACCTTTAAAAAATCCAACTTTAATTGACAATATTTTAATTATAAACTATAATGGCTTATGATTCGATATGCAAAATCTGATAATGCACAAGGAGACTTGCTTTGCCCAACTTTTGCACAAATGAATTTAAAGAAAGAAACTTAACTTTATTTTTAGCATATAAAAGAATGACATCTCCATGTTTCATAATTAACCAATGGCATTGAGAATTAAAGATAGTATAAGTACTGATTAAAGTATGTTATCATGTTGGTATGAAACCTTGCTTTAATAGGGCCATTAAAGAAAGAAACCGCTTTAACTGAAATAACATATCAATGACTAAAATGAAAGTGGAGGAATCTAGAGGTCTATGCATAGGGCAAAAGGGTTTTAGGGACTTTATTTCCTCTCACAACTTCTCATCAATAATTTTGAGGATAAATTCCATTACGATTCCCGACTTTCCATAAGTGTGGTACCAATATTCCCAACTTATCATTTGTTCCACCCATATCTACAACTTTCTAAAGTTGTGACACTCATGTCTCTAACAAAAAATGTCTATTTGAACGTTAATGATCGAATGACACTCACGTAATGTCGGAATGTGTTGAAGAAAGAGGATATGTTTCATGAATACGTAGAAAATTTACCTTATTTGAAAATCTAAATGATAGTTGAAGTCACGGATAACCCTAAGATGATAATTTTATGGCTATTGAGAACTAATTAAATCGTGTGATTCTGTTTCTCAATCTCCACTACTTAATCTCCTACAAAACAAATGCGAAAAGATTGAAAAAACAGTCATTACAACATCATTTGGATGGTTTTGGAGTAAAGGAAGTACTCTTCGATAGTTTTACATTTTAGTTTGACATCGTGAGAGTGTCAATCGATCATATAAGTTCAACATAATGATTTTTACTAGCCAAGTATATGGGGTATCTCATTATTCATCCTCGATTATACCCTAATTTTGTCGTGCTCTTTAGTATCTTTTTACCTAAATGTTGTTGTTAATGTAACCACAATACATTCGCAAGACAAAATTTAATCATCGCTAAAAAAACTACAGCGGAGTCTTCAATCTTTGAATCTTTTACTTATGTTTTTTACCATCTATTTTTTTTTTTTTGGAAAAAATAAATAAATAAAAATTTGTAGCACCTTTGGATCTTCTATGGATCAAAAATTAAAGTTTAAGCCATATGCATGAAAACAAAATGTATATAAATAGTAGTTGAAAAATATTATCATAGAGATACTCTGTCATACAGATCTTGTCAGCTTCGATAATATAAAGCTACAAGCATAAAACAAAATATTTTGACTTGATATCACATGGGTTTGCAGAAGTTCATATCCTTATAAACAGTAACTTGCTATTTGTGTTTCAAATTTGGTGTTTTTTTCTTCTTTTTAGTGTAAATCTAAATATATTATAATATGGATGAATAGTTGTCTTCTGTTCAAGAACTGCTTCGAGCATTTGCCTTTTGTGATTAATATATTAATGGCTGCTACAAAATCAGTAGGCCCTTTTTTTTTATCATCTTTTGCTTTTACATAACATCTCGAATGTATTTATTCTTATTGCCCTCATTCCATTTCATGATATTCTTTAAAGTAACAAAAAAGAATTTATTTTCTTGAATATATTATGACATTGATAAACATGATACAACGATAAATT
>CAIGRK010336298.1:0-12539 GCA_903798315.1 Fraxinus greggii | reverse complement strand
ATCAAAATATGAGCGTAATGAGTACATTTGACACTAATTAATCATATAAGCACATAAAATAAGGAGAAAAAATGTGTATTTTACAAACATGTTATATTCATCATTTTCTATGTTTATTTTCTTATTGCGATTCTATTGTTCTTAGTAGTTTACTTATCAACAGCGTTCTAAAAAGTGTGCCTACGCGCTGCCTATGAGCGAGGTGTGTAAAGTCCCAAATTCTAGCAACTCGATGCATTACCAAACATGAATTTCTTAAACTGGTTAAAAACATGATTTCAATAAAATGGGTATAAAAATTGACAACATTTAATAAAAGGATATATTTAATTTATTAAAATATACGGAACGTTTTGGGATCATATCTTTCACCACAACATCAATAAAAAATAATTGAACATGCACTAAAACTAAGAATAATTAAAAATTATAATGTTTCTTCAAAACTAATCAAATTCAACAAATAAGCTATTTCGTGATGAGAATATGTTGGTCCAATTGTATACCTGTCCATCCACTTCTCTTACCAACATAAAATGAGAATTATCACACCATGAGCAATGATAATTCTAGCAAGCGCCACAAAATAATGTGAAGGCTAATTGATACTCGAATGTACGCCTTAAATATATCATGATTCTCACACAGGAGCAATAAACTGAAGTAATTAAATTCGTACATAACAACATATTTGAAAAGATGTAGAAAGATATTAATATCACTGAGCACCTCACCTTCTGAAGATGAATGAGAAGAATAAAATAGTAGAAAACGAGATTCTTTATTATAAATCTGAAAACTTAATAATAGAGAGAACATCTACTAGGTAATTTGTTAAAGAAAAATTGGAGTGAGAAATGCTTTTATAAAGTAGTTTGGATTGAAATCTTCTAGAAGGTTTAGGATTTTGAATTAACTCTATCAAATCAAAGGTGATTAGTTTTTAATTTCAATTAATATTAGATTATGTTAATGATAATGGATAAATATTGAAGTCTCCTAATAGAATTAAACAACTAGTATTTCCTGCACATTAATCAAATATTAGTTATAAGCTAAATCTATTTAGATAATAGACTACAATTTTTATCCCTATCAGGTATTTGCATATCTTTATACGTATCCCAGTGAAATGGTGTCCTGATATGATATACTAACTGAGTTTGAATGGGTTAATATTAAATTATATATAATATAAATAAAATAAGAAAAAGAGTTTGTTATCACTTAATTAGCATAATAATAATAATAATAATAATAATAATAATAATAATAATAATAATAATAATAATAATAATAATCCTACTTATTGAATTAAAAAATAGTGGCCAAACAACATATGGTAAAGTTATATGATTAATAGCAAAAAAACCCTAGAAATGTTTTCATTTGCGATATAATCCTCTATCTATTGGAAATCCCAGGAACCTTCATATTTGAAATATTTTGTGCGAAAACCCCTTACTACAAAGTTTGTTGTTAAAAATAGTAAAAATGTCAAAATTAAAAAGTATTAATTGTAAGTTTAGTATCCAAACTTTTTATTATTTTACAAATTTTTTTACGTACCACACACAATCGCACACTTTTAAAACCTTATTTCCACCCCAACCCCACTTCATCTTCTTCCACAAAACTTTATTATTTTAATTAATTCCTTCCAAAACCATGATAAATCCCTCATCCCATATTCATCATTTCTTCTTCTCATTCCCAAGATAGGTCCTCACACACACGCAACGATTCTTCACACAAGGCACAATGGACTTCGTCAAAGGCAAAACCACCGTAATCTGCCTTAAGAGCTGGACGGTTGCTATCTCACGGCTGTGGACGAGCCATTTCTACTCGACATGACCGGAAAAAAGTTATGCAAACTATTCCGGCAATAAAAATGGGCACTTCAATTTCCTATAAAAGAAGGGAATTATGAGAAACTAATGATGAGATAAAGGAAATTCTTGAGGGCTAATGAGGGAACGTCTCCATGGAGGAATTCAATAACTCATGATATTTCTTATAGAATTGCAACTCAAAATTGAGTTTTGTGGAGGAGTGGATATTGTGGATATTTCTAACCTTGATAATGAGAAGAAGACATGAGGAATTTGGGGTCAGAGATTTATGAGGATTTTGGAAGGGATTAAATAAAATAATAAAGTTTTGGAGAAGAAGATGAAGTGAGGTGGGATGGAAAATAAATTTTTAAAAGTTTGAAATTATGGGTGGTACATAAATAAAAATTTCGGTTACTAAAATTGTAATTATTACTTTTTAATTTGGACATTTTTACTATTTTTAACGGCAAATTTGACGTTAGAGGATTTTCTTCTATTAATCCTAAAGTTATAATTATATTAAATTTCTTTGGGATCTTGATTCTTCTATTGATTCTATCTTAGCATGAACTTATTCAAAAAATCTTTTTTCAATCCTAACCTGCATAATTAATTACCATCTATCAAAAGAATCCAATATTGATATAGTAGTTTAGTCTAAATCGATAACTAATTATTAACTAAGTAGTTTTCTTAAGTGGCTCTAACCCAAGTATAACTTATCCAAATTGACTTTTTCTTCGGTCCATAATTCACATTTTATTGCAAGCTTCCAAATGGGCCCAATATTCAAAGGGAAATTCTCACTCTTTCAATATCTAACTACTTGGCCCAATTAAATAAAAAGTATATAATTTAATATTTATTTTTACTGTGGTTCCTCAACTATAAGGATATCCATATAAATCCAAATTAACTATAGATCATAAAAAATTGACTTGTAGTAGGACTTGATTATGCATGACATTCCTATTAATTGACAAATAAATTATATGCGACACAACTAAAAAATTCGGGTTTCTACAACCTGCCCTCCTTAAAATAATTTCGTTATCGAAATTTACTTTAAGTTATTGAAATGAGTGAGATAATTTTCATCTCATCTTCCTTTCTCTAAGTTAACTCTTCTACTCTATCATTGGACCATAGCAACTTGATTAAAGGAATTTCACTATTCCTTAGTACATGAATTTTTCTGTCTAATATCAAAATTGGCGTATCTTCATAGGTTAAATCATATTGCATATCTAAAGTGTAATTATTGATCATATGACTAGGATCCTGTAAGTATTTTCGTAACATTGATACGTGGAAAACATTATGTGCTTCTGAAAGTCCTAGTGGTATGGTCAATTTATATGCTACATCTCCGACTCTTTCTAGTATATCAAATGGTCCAATGAATCTTGGTCTCAAGTTTCCTTTCTTTCTAAATCTAAGTTGTCCCTTCATTGGAACTACTTTCAAAATTAATTTGTCATTAATTTGGAACTCGAGATCTTTTTTCCTTCTATCATCATAGCTTTTTCGCATGTCTTGTACCTTTCGATCAATGATCTTGGGTCCTAGAATTCTTCTTTCTCCAATCTCATCCCAGTAGATAGGTGATCTGCACTTTCTACCATTTAATGCCTCATAAGGTGTCATGCCTATAGTTACCTGAAAACTATTGTTACATGAAAATTCTACTAAGGGTAAGTATGTTTCCTAGCTGTAGCCAAGATCTAGTACACGCATTCTTAATATATCTTTGAGTATCTCAATTTTCCTTTCGGATTGTCCATCGGTCCGTGGGTGATATGCTGTACTAAATTTCAGTTTTATTCCCACAGCATCTTGTAGATTTTTTCGGAATTTTGATGTAAATCTCGAGTCTCTATCTGAAATAATAGAAATAGAAACCCCATGTAACCTGACTATTTCTCTGACATAAACCTGTGCATACTATTCCATGGTAAATGTCATCTTAACTAGAAGAAAGTAGGCCAACTTTGTAAGATGATCCACTATTAACCAGATGGCACTGTTTCCTTCAGTAGACCTTAGAAATCCTACCACAAAATTCATGGTTATGTGCTCCCATTTCCATTCCAATATATCCAATGGTCTAAGTAACCCTGAAGGTCTCTGATGTTCAGCTTTCACTTGCAAATAAATCATACTTTTACTTACAAGGAGTCATATTCCTCTTTTTTCATAAATGTCCACCAAAATGTATCTTGAAGGTCTCGATACATTTTCATACCTCCTGGTTATGCTGTATAAGAAATGGAAGGTACTTCTTCAATCATTTCTTTCCCTAATTCCTCATCTTCAAGAACACACAATCTACTTCTTTAATTCATTCTCTAAGAGTGGGTTGAACCATTAGAGCTGCAGTAATAGCTGATTTTCTGTGCTGAAGGTTAAATAACCTCGATCTTGAGTAATTGGAAGTGTCATTTCCTGTTATTTTTGTACTAAGAGCATCAACAGCTACATTGGCTTTACCTAGGTGGTAAAGAATGGTACAATCATAGTCTTTGGCCAATTTGAGCCATCTCCTTTGTATCATATTTAACTTATTTTGACTGAAGAAGTATTTGAGACTTTTGTGATCGGTGTGTATATCACATTTACCACCAAAGGGATAATGACGCCATATTTTTGGGCATGAACTACAACTATGAGTTTTAAGTCATGTGTTGGTAATTATGTTCGTATAACTTCAACTACCTAGAGACGTAGGCAACAACCTTTCCGTGTTACATCAACACACATTCCAAACCTTGTTTAGATGTATCACCGTATACAACGAATCCTTGTAAACTTTCTTGAATTGTCAATATCGGCACTGAAACCAATCTTTGTTTCAATTCTTAACAACTAATTTCACAGTTATTCGATCGTTGGAACTTTATTCCCTTTCTAGTCCATTGTGGCAGTGGACCAGCCAAACCCAAGAAACTACGAGCTTTACCTACATTAGTCGGTTTGATCAATTTATTATAGCTTTGGCTTTAGTTGGGTTTGCCTCAATTCCTTGTACAGTAACCACATGACCAAGGAAGTCAATACAGTAAAGCCAAAATTCACATTTTTTGAATTTGGCATAAAATTTCTCTTTTCGAAGAGTGCCCAATACCACTCTTAATTGTTTTTTATGTTAATGCTTATCTTCTGAGTATACCAATATATTGCCGATGAAGACTATAATGAATCGATCTAGATATGGATGAAAAACTCAGTTCATTAAGTCTGTAAACATAGATGGTGTATTGGTTAACCCAAATGGCATCACTGTGAATTCATAGTACCTGTACCACTTTCTAAAGACTGTTTTAGGGATATCACATTCCTTTATCTTGAGTTGATGATAACCTGATCCCAAATCGATCTTTGAGAACACATTTGAATCCTTCAATTGATCAAACAGATCATTTATCCTTAGGAGTGGACATTTATTCTTAATGGTCAAATGGTTAATATCTCTATAATCAATGGATATCCTCATTGACCATCCTTTCTTTTTAACAAACAACATTAGTGCTCCCAGGGGGATACACTAGGTCAGATGAAACCCTTATCCAATAGTTCCTGCATTGTATCTTCAACTCTTGCAATTCTTTTTGTGTCATCCTTTAAGGGGCTTTAGATATTGGTGCTGCACCAAGGGTCAAGTCAATTGTGAACTCTACTTGTCTATTTGGCGATATACAAGGTAAATCCTCTGAAAAACATCTACAAACTCTTTAACCTTCAGTACATTTTCCACTTTTTGTTCGGATTCCAGCTTACAAGTAATATTCAATAAAAATTCTTTACACATATTCTTTCTTAACACTTTTTCCGCTTTCATTACAGACAATAATCAGGGTAGAGTCCCAAATCTTGTTCCAAAGAATTGAAATTCTTCATCTCGAGGTTTTTGAAATAGAATATCCTTCTCATGTATAAGATAGTTGCATAATTTTGATAGCCCAAGAATAACTAACCAAGGGTGAGTGAATTGGCTTTCTAAACTTTTTCGAAAAAAAAAATGATTTAAATTCATGCAAGTTGAGAGTGAATAAATCAATCAAATACAATGCACAAATATGAAAGTAATAAGTAAAAAGGGGAGAAATAGTGCAAACGATATAATTGTGGAGGTTCGATCCAAAACGATGATCTACATCCTTTGTTACTAAGCTCTCCATCACGAGTAAGGTTGTTTCACTATATTTGATTGATTATGGTACAATCCCAAAGAGTACAATATTAAGTTTTACGGGGCCCCAATATGACCCACAAATTTGATAAGAAATGATTTTACAATTTGAAACTTCCTTCTTAATAAATATATAAACAAATTAAGTACTAAGAGAGAAATAAGTTAATACTTTAGTTGAATAGCAATAAATGAAGCTCAAGTATTAGATGAAATAGTTTTGGCGAAAAGATTATTTTCAAAGGTTAATCAAT
Source organism: Fraxinus greggii (assembly GCA_903798315.1). Classification (NCBI taxonomy): domain Eukaryota; kingdom Viridiplantae; phylum Streptophyta; class Magnoliopsida; order Lamiales; family Oleaceae; genus Fraxinus; species Fraxinus greggii. The sequence continues at coordinate 6,258 of CAIGRK010336298.1, read as the reverse complement.
CAAAGATTTTCGAAGTAAAAGATTTGACAAAGATAAACAAGATGTAAAATCAATATAATTTTACTCAATAATAGCTAACTTAAATGCCATTAAAAGAGTTACAATGAATGCAAAGTGAGATAGTATTGATAGAGTTCAAAAGTAAAAGTATATGTAGAACCAAACTACCAACCGAACCTCCGCTTCCTCATCCGAAAGTACAAAAACTATCTGTCGTGTATCATACATCAAAATAGTCAAAAAAGTGGCCGTTACATATTCCAAATGTTCGCATAGACATCCAGAAGTTCATTACTTTGTGAGGACGTCTACATTTCAATAGTTTGATCAATTTTGTCTTTGCATGGTTCGATGTGAATATTCTCAAAAATATGATCTAAGTTCACTTATGTTTCTGAAAATAATTTTTTACTTTTAATCAAAAATTTTTATGCAAGTGATATTCAAAGTCATTTTTAGCGCATGAAATGATTTTTGAGCTTGTATCGTTTAGTGCTAAGAATTGAAGTGTTTATACCTTATAAGTGAATATAAAAGTCTAATTCACTATCCTCCTTTGATACTTCACTATCGAAACCCTTTATCTTGAATGCTCTACAATCATCATTTCCTTCATTGTAAGTTCGATTTGTAGTGTGAAGGTCTTGATATCGACTTTTCTGTTCTTGATCGATCAATATTACATTCGATGCTGAAGACTTAGAATCAATTATTAGAAACAAAAATCAACTTGTTTGTTATGATCAAAAAATTATGGATAAAGTCAACTATAGGTCAACAATTTCCCCATTTTTGAATACAACAAACAAGATGAATCTACAAAGTAATATCAACAATTTATAAGGAATAGAAATCATGTATTTCATGTTCCCCCCATCTTCTACAACCCAAGCATAATTACCTCACTTTTCCCCTTTTGGCATAAGCAAAAAGGATAGGTCATTTATGATCAAAAGGTAAATCAATCATCAAACAATATCCCCCCTTATATAAAATGCTAAAGACATTCTAGGTTAAACAAGAGGATAATTAACAAAAACATGTAATCAAGACATAGAAGCAAAGTTTCCATTTAATCCATATAGATCATGTTTGAAGCAGTTCAAAAAGTACATAACAAAAAAAAGGAACGAGATATTTAAGGCTCCGAACGAGGCAATGGACGATGTGATGCATCGAATCGGGCATAGAAGTCATCGTGTTGAGCCTGTATAGCAACCTGTTGAGCAAGTACTTGATGGAGTAATTCAGCTAGCCCATCAACAAATGATGTAAGTGAGTTGATGTGACTGCTGAAGAAGATTATAGTGATCATTGGTAAATGTGAAACCATCGGTGGAAGGAAGAACACTAAAACCCAGAATGTCATGAATGGGTTTCAGAACGTATGGTAAATCATCGTCATCGTTGTCCTTATCTCCGTCGTCGAAAGGTAGATTGGAATGACCCAAAGTAGGATCAAAGCCTTTGGTGTGAGCCACCCATTGACCATGCTCCTTTACAATTTTCATGCAATGGAAAGTTTAAATATTGATAGCATCGGTGGGACGGAGTGAAGCGGAGGTCTTATCATGCAAGGAAATTGCAAAATGCTTAAATATTAAGGTAAAGCTTTGACGTATTGAGTGAATGAACAAGCTTCATGGGACCAAGTGCAATGGTTGAAAAATCTAATTTTTACCAACAATAAAAGAATCGAGAATGAAAAGATCGAGATTGTTTACTTCAATTCAATGACCTTTTCGAGGAAGAATGACATGTACTATAATATTTTGCAAAACTTTACATAGAAGAGTGAGTTGATTCACACTAAGTTCGGTGATATTTTCTATGTTTTTCCCGGTAACTCTACAACAGGCTTTGGTAGGGTTATATCTTTCCAAGGCCGGATGAGCTTTATGAAGAAAAAAATGATTTTCACACACCTCGAGCTTGAGAATTTCTCAAATGAGAACTTTTGTGATGGTAATGTGGGTGTTTTTATGGAGACATGAAATTCCATCTGACCTAGGAGTGGTAACCATGTTTCTGTAAAAATCCTTCAGAGGTGGGGATATTAATTTTCCTCTAAAAAAGGCTATCGATACCCAACCCATGTTTTGAAAGTATTCTTCTATATGAAATGCGGGTACTTCAATGGTAAAATCAGCAAATCAACATTCTTACCTATAAGAATTGGAGATTTTTCAAATGGGTTTGTTGACACTTCGGGTTCTCCATTGAATAAAGGTGATGGAGGAGGATCCGCCTTACGATAGCCTTTATATGCTTTCCTCGTCGACTAGACATGACGAAGAATGGAAATCAAAGGAAGGAAGAAGATAGAAATCGAACCTAGGGTTTGAAAGATTTAAAAAGTGTAAGTTTTGGGGGTTTTAGAAAGAGAAAAATTAGGGATTTGGATAAAATTAGAGGAGGAGATGGATTTTTGGATTTGATTGAGTAAAATGGTGAATTGAGAAAAGAGTAGGTGAAGAGGGGGTAGTTAGAGGAGGAGATGGATTTTCGGATTTGATTGAGTAAAATGGTGAATAGAGAAAAGAGTAGGTGAAGAGGGGGTAGTTGCACTCAGTGGAGAAAGAAGAGAAGGGAGAAAGTTAAGAAGAAATGGTTTTGAATCGCGATTTAAAAACTAGAAACATTCTGAGCTCGACATCCACTATAAAGATCCGGACGTCCGCATGAAAAGACCTAAATTTTCTATCAATCCAGATGTCCTCATGGTTGTGTGGTTCCTCATTCGGATGCCCGCATTGGTATCCGGACGTCCGCTTCATCATTTTAATGGAATTTTTAATTTTATAATGAATGTCATAAAATTAACAAATAAGCACATTAGCCACATATTTTAAATTCATCTGGAATTCCCAAGCATTATGTAAAAATTTATCAACAGCTAGCGGTTTTGTAAGAATATCGGCTAATTGATTTTCGGTGTCTACAAATTCTAACATAATATCTCCCTTTTGTGCATGATATAGTAAAAAGTGTTGTCTAATTTCAATATGCTTTGTTCAAGAGTGCAAGATGTGGATTTTTTTACAAGTTTATGGCGCTAGTGTTATCACACATCTTAGGTATATGATTAAAAGATAAGTAATAGTCACTAAAAGCTTGTTTCATCCATAAAACTTGTACACAACAACTAGCGGTCGAAATATATTCGGCTTCAGTGATAGACAATGAAACAGAATTTTGTTTCTGAGTAAACCATGACATAAGTGCAAAGCTTAGAAAGTGAGTTGTTCCACTAGTTCTCTTGCAACCAAATTGTACAACAGGTCCAATCGGCATCCGAAGAACTAGGTAAATCAATATGAGTGCCCTTTGGATACCAAAGACTTAAAGTTCTAGTGCCATTAAGATATCTAAAAACTTTTTTATGGCAATAAGATGTAATTCTTTAGGATTAGATTGAAATCTAACATATAAACACACACTAAATATGATATTGGGTCTACATGAGTTAAGTAAAGAAAGGATCCGATCATACCTCGATATGTAGTTACATCAAACGAATACCTTGATTATCATTGTCTAGTTTTATGGATGAGTTTATCGGAGTGCTCATTGGCTTCAAGTCTTCCATTTCAAACTTCTTGAGCATGTCTAAAATATATGTATTTTGACTAATGAATATTCCATCATTAGTTTGTCTAATTTGGAGTCCAAGAAATAATTTTAGTTCTCTCATCATTCTCATTTCGAACTCCTTGCTCATACCTTTAGAAAATTCTTCACAAAGAGAAATATTAGATGCACCAAAAATAATGTCATGAATATAAATTTGAATGATAATCATATCATTCTTTTTTATTTTGATAAAGAGTGTAGTATTTACTTTTCCTATTAGAAAACCATTTGAAAGTAAAAATTTGCCCAATCTTTCATACCAAGCTCCAAAAATTTGCTTTAAACCATAAAGATTCCTTCTAAGGTTAAAAACACAATATGGATACTTGTGATCTTTAAATAAGGGTGTTGCTCTACAAAAATTTATTCTTGAATATAGCCATTTAGAAATGCACTTTTAACATCCATTTAATAAAGAACGAGTCCTTTATGGCAAGAAAATGCAAGATGCATGCGAATAGATTCTAATCTAGCAACCGGTGCAAAAGTTTCCTCAAAATCAATGCATTCTTCTTGATTATAACCTTATGCCACTAATCTAGCATTGTTACAAGCATTATCCATTTTCATCTCGTTTATTTCTAAAAAATCATTTTGTGTCGATAACAATATAATCATTTGGTCTACCGACTAAATCTCAAACACGATTTCTTTTAAATTGATTTCGTTCTTCTTGCATAGCTAGAATCCAAAATTCGTCAAACTCGGCATTTTTGAAATTCTTTGGTTCAATTTACGAAGCGAAAGCACAACTATTAAGATGATTTCTAGAGGAAGATCTAGCAACAATACCTTTAGATGAATCACCAATAATGAGTTATTTTGGGTGAGAATGAAAAAAGTCCATTCCTTAGGTAAAGTTTGATCAGTTTGTACTACGAGAGATTCTTCTTCACCTTGTTGAATATTTTTTTTCTTCGTGTTGATCTTTAGGATCTTCCTTATTTTGATCTTGGATGTTCATTTGCTCGAAAGAAATCTCCAAACCTACAGCATTCACAATATCTTTCACTTGATCAAGAGAATTAGTTTCATTAAAAGTTATATGCATAGATTCTTCAACTACTAATGTTCTTTGTTGAAAAAATCTATAGGCTTTGCTAGTTGATGAATATCCAAGGAAGATTTCAATATCGGATTTTGATTTAAATTTTCCAAATTTTCTTTTCTGTTTAAGACGAAACAATTGCAACCGAAAACTTTAAAATAACCGATTTTTGGAACTCTATTTTTTCAAAGCTCATAAAGAGTTTTTGTTTTCTTTCGACTAATCAAAACTCTATTAACAATGTAGCAAGCGCTGTTAACGGCTTCAACCCAAAATTATTTTGGTAAGCTATTTTCATTAAGTATAGTCCTTGCCATTTATTGCAATGTACGATTCTTCCTTTATACAACATCATTTTGTTGAAGAGTTCTATGAGCCGAGAAGTTATGCACATATCCATTTTCATTACGAAAATTATCAAAAGGAATATTATCAAATTCTTCACCAATATCACTTCTAATAGTTGTAATAGAGTATCCTTTTTCATTTTGAACCGTTTTACAAAAATGTTTAAATGCATTCAGAGTTTCATCCTTTAGATTTAAAAATAGGAGCCAAGAAAGTCTAGAAGATTCGTTGACAATGACCAATGTATAATATTTACCACCCAAGCTAGCGGTTCTAGGAGATCCAAAAAGGTCCATGTGGAGAAGTTGTAAATATTTTGTAGTTGAAGAATATTGCTTAAACTTGAAAGAAGTTTTTACTTATTTTCCAAATTGACAAATATCACAAATTTTATCTTTCTCAAATTTTAAATTTGACAATCCTTAGACAAAACAATTTTTGAAGATCTCTAAGAGAAGATCCATGCTAACATAACCTAATCTTCTATGCCACAACCAAGTATCCATTTTTAATTTTGATAAACAATCTTCATCACTTTCAAATTCGATACTTATGACATAAAAAACTTTACTTCGGCTTCCTATAAACATCACCTCTTTTGATGTAGCATCCTTAATAAGGCACTTAGGAGAATTGAATTTAATATTGTAACATTTGTCACATAATTGACTAATGCTTAGCAAGTTATGTTTAAGGTTATCAACTAATAATACATTTTCAATAGAAAGGGATGTATGATTACCAATGTTTCCAATTCCAATTATTTTTCCTCTTGCATTGTCTCCAAATGTGACATGATCTTTATCCTTCTTTTTGAAATTTGATAGCAAAGTCCTATCTCCAATCATGTCCTTTGAACATCAACTATCTAAGAACCATTTGCTTTTTGTCTTCTTTTGTACCTGCAAGGATAGTTTAATTTTTATTATTATTTTTTTTTTTGGGTTTGGTACCCATACAAGCTTGAATCCTTGGTAATTAGTTTTAGTGGACTCTCAAATCCACTTGTTTTTGCTTTTGAATGTAGCATCTTTTTGGTAAGATAATTAAAGGAAACACGTCCTTTTTTATTACAAAAGCTACAAGTAGTGATACGAGGAGAGGTATTTGATGTTTTAACAAATAGATTTTTGAAGGATTTTTGTTTCAAGAAGGGTTTATACCCAATTCCTCCTTTGTCAAAAATACATTTTTTATCACCAAGTATTAAGTCAAAATTTTTCTTACCC
>CAIGRK010336291.1:0-11547 GCA_903798315.1 Fraxinus greggii | reverse complement strand
TTGTTTTTGTATTAGTATCTACTTTTTGGTATTTGTATACATTGGTGAATTAGTCATATTAGATAACTTGTTATTTATATGTTTTTAAATTGAACTACTTTAATTTGTAAAAATTACGAATGAACATGTCATTAGTTGTATTTATGTAGTATTAAATTAATTGCAGTACAGAATCGAACCGAAATGAACCGAACCCGTACAGTTCCATAATTTTATTTGAACCCAACGGTTCCATTTATTAAATACCTGAAAATTTTGAACCGAACCGAATCGGACCACGTCCCGCCCGATTTTTAATTAATGCAAGGGTTGTCGATCGAGCTTTTGATAAAGCTTATAGCAACATTTGATAAAATTGATAAAAATTGGGAATGTCATAAATATATAATTAAAATTATTTGTCAACTTTGATCTTGATCTTTTAGCAATTTCATTAAGTTATTCAAAACCAGCACCAAATGTGCTTGTTTACACAAGTTTAATATGAACTATGGGTGGACAAAATGTAACCAAACCAAATCAAATCGAGCGATTCAGTTCGATTCTATAAAAAAAAATTAATGTTTCTTGTTCTAGTTCTAAACGTGAAGACTAGAGACCCTAATTTATTTTGGAGACAAAGACGCTAATTCATTTCTCATTTACTCTCGTTTTTAATTTATATATCGACTCTCACATGGAGACCAATAACTACATCTACCATCTACCATCGTCGCATGGATTTTTGAAATTGAACCCTCAACCTTTAGTTCTTCTTTCTTAAATGTTATTTCTTTCTTTTTTTAATCAGTAGTGAAACTAGAATCAAACAAAACCAAAATCGAATGGTTCGGTTCTATTCCGATTGATTCCATTTCTTAAAAAAAAATCATTTGGTTTATTATTAAAAAAAAATATTAGTTAATGGTTCAGTTTGATTCTCTTGGAATTGGAATCGGAATCAAATGGAACAATATCCATCCATAATATAAACAATGAGTTTTTAACAGTATCACTCTCTTTAGATCATTTTAATACAATCACAACAATGCTTCGCATCGAACGGAGTGGTCCATGTTCATCCTCATTTTCTTAAAACTCATTTTCAATCACACATTTTATATAACTCACAATTTTTATTAACTTTTTTCGAAATCTACTAATAACTGATTTTTTCAAAACCANAAAAAAAATATTAGTTAATGGTTCAGTTTGATTCTCTTGGAATTGGAATCGGAATCAAATGGAACAATATCCATCCATAATATAAACAATGAGTTTTTAACCGTATAACTCTCTTTAGATCATTTTAATACAGTCACAACAATGCTTCGCATCGAACGGAGTGGTCCATGTTCATCCTCATTTTCTTAAAACTCATTTTCAATCACACATTTTATATAACTCACCATTTTTATTAACTTTTATCGAAATCTAATACTAACTGATTTTTTCAAAACCAAACATGAGACAAGATTAAAGAACGGTGACCTAATTGACAAACTATTAAAGTAGATTGACCCTATTGATATAAATTGAAGTAGAATGACCTAATTAAATATTATGTCAAACTACAGTGACCAATAATGAAATTAACCATATTAGGATCTCTGTTTTTTCCCCAAATTCGAAGACTCTTGTCAATAGACATAGTACGGAGGAGGAAAATCAAAGTTAAAAGAAAACGAAATCCGAATCCGATAAAACTGCAGGATTCGATCTGTTCGATCCGAACGGAGACTCCAGTTTTCAAGATCTAAAGCACATACATGTGCGTATTACTGCTATAATCCCCCATTGAATTTTATGAAATAAATGATGGCGACGGTTGCTAACGTGCGCGCGGGGCTCCTGTTAATTTCGCTGCTTCTATTGCAGAGAAGCGAAGCCATATGGTTGAATTTGCCGGCGAGTGGGACCAAGTGTGTGTCGGAGGAAATCCAGAATAACGTTATCGTTTTGGCCGATTACGTTGTCATTTCCGATGACCATGTACACCCCACCCCCACTATTTCCTCTAAGGTTAGTGCTTTTTAATATATATATATATATATATGTATACACACACACACACACACATACATACATATACACTATTTTTTTCTTATTATAAATGCGCATGCGTTTTATTTGATTTGTATGTATAAAATGAATGACTACCGATTTTTTAATAATATTAAAGTAATCTGATTTAATCTATTCAGCGCCCTATAGAAATGCTCACTTTTGAGACTAAGACGGAATTTTGAGATTCGTTTTGAAAAGGTTGTTTCTTGGAAAAAACAAAAGGGCTTGGATTGCCGAGCTAGAGACGAATGTTAATGCCTACAGTTTAACTATGATGATTGTAAATGAGCTTGATTTTATGAAGGGAACGATTTAATAAAAATAAAGAAAGAAAGAGAGTGAAGAAAGTGAACTTGACTTCCCACTTGGATCTTGGTCTGTGTGTATAGATTTTTGTAAGATATGTTTTTATTAGACCAAGTGAAAGGATTCACATGGTTTAGGCTCCGTCGTAACTAATTTCAATGTGATGTGCTTAACTATTTTTCTTTATGTATTATTTCTATATTAATTGTAGATATTTGACTTGGTATGATACGCAGTTGCATCAAATACTAAAGCTAAGAATAATGCGACTGACTAATTTCAGTAAAGATGATGCCTGATTGCTTGATGAAGTGATATTTTTGCTTGTCTCCCATCTTTTGGGGGTTGATTCTCTTCCATGCACTTCTTGTGAAGTGCACTGAGGGAAAAGGAAAAGAGTAAAAAGTATCCCGCCTTAAATATAATTGTCTTGTTTCCGGAAAATCTGAAATTTTGTTTCATTGTCACTGCTTTATGGCCTGTGGATTTTTACTGCGCGTTTAAGGTAATGGCAAATTGTATCCTTTTGAAGTTTGATATGTTAAGTCCTGGTAAGCTAGAAAAAGCGTTTGATGTAGCATTCATACATGTTCTCATGGGACACATTAATTGATTAAGTTTATTGTGGCTGCATCTAGCACTTCCTAGGTTCTTGGGAAGCTGAATGATTGCTTTTTAAATTTAAATTGATCAGAAAGGCATGATAATATACATGACTCGTTTCATGATGAGCATTTTATTTTTTGTTGGATGCAACATACCTGGAAGAGTTTTTAAAGTCATTCTAGTCTTTGGATTGTTGTTATATTTTAGAATCAGTCTCTCTCCCTATTCCTCTCTCTGTATGCTACTAATCTTTCTTTTTTATATGTATGGAGTTGAGGGATTTGGTATTAATTTTTTTCTACGTTGATAGAAATCTAATTTGCCCCTCATAGAACATATAACTTTTAATGATGGAGATGTGATGCAAGTTCAGCACAACCTCTTCCTTTCGCTGCAGGTTCAACTAAAATGGTTGTTTCTGTTACTCTTGTAGGTTACTTCGCCATATGGCAATAACCTTCATCACCTCGAAAATACCACACACGGTCAATTTGCATTCACGACTAGTGAGGCTGGCAACTATCTGGCATGTTTCTGGGTTGACGGTCATAATCCAGGAAGTGGGGGCATAAGTGTTAACATTGATTGGAAAACAGGAATTGCAGCAAAGGATTGGGAATCAGTTGCAAGGAAGGAGAAAATCGAGGTAGGACCTTTAAGTTCACTTACATGATATTATTTCAGGCAGAAATTCATTTTTATCTTCTTTAAGAGAACAAAACGTTGAATTAATGCAGTAGGTGAAAGTTGAATTGAAGTTTATGATGTCTTTGCTGGTGCTCTAGAAATTATTTACTTATTTCATGCCTCTATTAGGGTGTTGAACTTGAGCTGAGAAAGCTTGAAGGAGCAGTGGAGGCCATTCATGAAAATCTTTTGTATCTTAAGAGCAGGTATAATAATTTCTTCCTCTTTTAATGTGGCGTTATTAAATTGTGTTGCTTATTCTTATTCCTCCAAGATTCTAATATTACCCAAGTATTCATATCATTCTCTTTTCCTTGGTTCAACCAAATATAGTTGGTTTCCTAGTCAAAATATGAGCTCACTGGGTGCTTTGTTTGTGTATTTCTTCTCACAGAGAAGCTGAGATGCGAATCATGAGTGAAGCAACAAATGCTCGGGTGGCATGGTTCAGTATGATGTCCTTGGGAATCTGCATTCTGGTTTCAATTGCTCAGATTTCATACCTAAAGCAGTACTTCCAAAAGAAGAAGCTAATTTAGGTTTTGTTTAATCTAAATTATATTCTGTGCTACGGGTTGAAATTTTCAATCTTTTGTTCCCTTTTCTATCATCCTTGATGAAATTTTGACGTGAAAGTAGTAATTGTGACGTCCATCTATTGTTTGAGATGATGAGAAAATTGTTATTTGTTTCTTTAGATTAAGATTATCGAGGAGACAGTACTATAGTTTCTGGTTTTTGTCTTGTCCTTTTCGCTCCTTTTCGCGCTTTCATAAATGTGTAGTGATGATCACATTAATAGGTCCGTTTTGTTAGGTGGATTATAACTAGTGAATATTAAGAATATGCAATGTAATGTTTTCTCTATTGTTGTTAGTAGAGATCAATAGTCTAATCCAAAATTGTATTCTTCTTAGGTGTTGATAAATTTCCATAGCAATTGGTGAACACTTGAATTTGGATAATAATCTGAATGCATTATACATTATATTTTTCTTTTATATCTATGTCAAATATCACGATCGTTTCACGCAAGTTAAATCTATTGCGACATTTAGTTTTGTAACTTATTTTGTTCATATCAGGGATGTGTTGGAATTTGGAACCTTCTATACATTTGGTGGTGAGACATCACATCCTTTGAATTTAGGGGTAGACTACTTCCAGTTTTGCGTCTAAATGTGCATGTGGTGTCCGATGAATATTGGGGAAATTAGGCTCCAATGTAGTTTGAGGTTTTTGACCTGCATCTATATTCTATATACTAAGCCTCTACCTTTAGATTGAGTTACCTCTGCATGTCAACTTAGCATTTTGGTGTCGTGTATGTTTCAAAATGCCTTGTTTCAGTTAAATTTGAGATTTGCCTCTCGTCTTCGGCCTTCATGTGATTAAAAGTATGGCTTTCTAGCTCGGTCACACGCTACGCAAATACAGCTTGATAGCTCATCTTGTGTGGGTGCATTTCCAACATAGGCTTTACGGGACTTTAACTGATTCTCTGTTAAAAAAATTGTAGCCCATATTGTACCGTAATTTTATTACAGACCCTTACATGCAAACCCATAGAACATCAAGTTCTGTAAGCAAAGAGCAAATAATAGGATAATTAACAGAAATGCATATTCAAAACCAGGAAATTAGTTCATTATGAATGTGCCAATTGACAGTTGATGTGGGAAATCACATGTAGAACATCCACTTTGAAAATCCATGGATTGATGATCTCCCAATAAAATGGAGTAAGAAAAAACAGAATGACTACACTCTCAACACATTATTCAATCAAAACAATCTTACGATTCATGTATCTAAATCTGCAAATTTCTTCAAAGAAATCATCTGCACTGCTATGGCTGCTCTTCATCTGAAGAATCTTTATTGTCATCTTCTTTAAATTCCTGGCGTAGGTTACTAAAGACTCCAAAGTATTCATCTTCTGTTCAGCATTCAATGGTGATCTCACAGTAATCATAACCTTCTCAAGGCATGGAATTGAAAATCTTGAGTCAACCTGCAAAAAGAGCGAAATTTCATGGGTAAATTCTAAGTCGAAGGGTCAAAAAACTCCACATAGCTATTGTTTGAACAACTTTCTTTTGTTCCGTCCCAGGATTCAAACAAGGTTCACAAATCTTGGTGTTCTGGTTTCTTCTAAATAGTTACCGAGCACAAACAGATAGAATAGCCGTTTAATAAAAGATTCGGGGGTAAAAAAACTAGTGGTCACTGAACTTTTAGCAAATTCGCATGTTGGCAATTGAATTTCATTTTGTTAAGTTGGTCGTTGAACTTAACCATTTGTTGAATTTTGGTCATTTCGTCCTTAAATGTGACACCCTAATTGGCAAATAACTAATGGATATTGATAAAGTGACCAAGTTAAAAAGAGTTTTAAGTGATGAATTTAACAATGTTGCTACAAGTTTAACAAGTGGTGCATTTTAACCCAGAAGACAACAAATATAAGCAATGAACTCACATTTTTTAAGCTGTTCTTTTGGCAAAGAGCAGCAAACATGGCACCATGAATGTCAAATGTTTGCAGCTTGGGGTGGCTGTTAAAGAAGTCGACAAAATCAATCTCTGGGAAGGGCATGAGTTCCTCAAAATCCCCAGTGAATTCCACTTTCATGTATAGTTGCTTCACTTCACTAGCCATCTGAAGCATTTTGCTTAAGGCCTCCCAGCACCACTGTACTCCTCTCATGGCCAAGGACTCGAGTGCAACAAGTTTTCCAAAATCCACCATATAAACACGCCCTGTCATTTGACAGTCAAAAGATTGTCAAGAACAAAGAACTCGATTCCAAGTATAACTGTATTAGACAAAGGGAAGTAAAGGAGAGAGTGTAAAAGCAGTTATAGAACACCTGAATTGTTGGCAATTGAGAGATTTTTCAAGTATTGAGTTTCGTGGACTCTGATCAAACTACAACCTTGTACCTCAAGGGATTCAAGCTTTGGTGAATTGAGAAATAGCGAGCAGTTACCATTTCCATAAAAATCAAGCTTACAACGCTCCAGACTAGGAAGCTCAATAGAAACAGACTTTAAACCCTCACAGCCAAGAAGCAACAGATTAGTCAAATTAGGACAGGCACAAAGCGCATCAGACAGCGCTGTGTCCTTCAATCTAGCACCAACTATTTCAAGATTTCTTAGCCTGAGGAAAACATCCCATTGGGGCGAATCAATCATTAGCACACCCCAAAGCTTAAGGGACTCCAAATTCCATGCAGATCCAATGCGATCCAACTTTGAAGGGATTTCAGTACAATTCTGGTGTGGGATTATATTATCCATTCGAAGCTCGAGGTTCTTCAAGGAGGGCCCCGCTATCGACAGCCATGACCCAAGCCCAGCACTGGAAAATGGACAATAAACAACTAGGTCATCTAATTCAGCAATTGAAGAAATCATTTGCCTCACGATGGCATCAGGAGTATCTCCATTGGTAAGATTGTCAAGAAGATTTCGAGGGAAAAATAGGCTCCTTAGATAAGGTACCGAGTCCTTCCACCTCTTGGAGACACAGATGCAAGAGGCCACATCTTTAGCATTATTCATGTGGGACAAAATGTATTGCACTAAGGCATCTGGCAGTGACTCCATTATCTGAGTAAAACAGTCGAGCAGTTAACATCCATTCCCAAAATATGCACATAAAGTTGAGAAACATAACCAAACACGAGTATTGTTATCCATGAAGTAGGATTTCAATCTGTAAAGTAAAATATAATCTAGGGCATTTTCAAGAAAAAATCAATATTGAGCAGATTCAGCTAAATCTAAAATTTGGGCAATTGGGAACATGCTATATAGCGAACAAACATCACCAAATGGAGTGTTTTAAAGGGGTTCTCTTAAATAATTCCTTATAATCCAAAACAAATTCTTAACCTAAAATTTAATTACATTCTAGAAATTTTAAAGGTTAGATGTTTCACATTTACGACGGATACAATGCTACTCAGAGATAATTGGATTTGACTTTTGTACAGATGCCCAAAAATAATTATGCGTGCATAGTAAAAAGGAGAGGAAAATCGAGCTTACTTCCTCGCAAGATTTCAATGGAGACGTGGCCCACAAGATGAGCTCGGAACAAGTTTCAATGGGAGCTTCACGCTTTATCTTTGAGACCTTGAAAATGTATCTGTGTGTGTGTGTGTGTTGGTGAGAGGGATAAAGTGGAAGAGTGTATATATATCCGTAGTAAGAGAAAGGAAATAGTAGGCGCGGAGGGGATGACTGAGCGGAGCTTTTCAAAATTTGGAAGAGAGAGTCTGTTGAGGGGAGGGGATTTTTCCCTTTTTATTTCAGTTCTGCTGCATGTGAAATTTAGACCCCGCCCAGTTTTGAACTTTTTTGAATTTTCGACCGTTTGCGGAAATCTCCAAATTTCAAACTTTTTGCTTATTGCTTTGAATCACGGAAAAATAATTCACAGTCAAATATCTTTGTACTAGACATTATTTATAAATTACAGTTTGTAATTGAAAACCTGTTTGTTTTATTAAAAAATTAGATTTTAATAAAAGTTAATGAAATATACGGTTGAAAAGTTGAAAAAAATGTATAGATCCCATAACATATGTGATTGAAAATTAAATTTGAGAAAATGAGTGTCGGGGCTGAGTCCCTGTTTGAGGCAAATTATTTAGACAAAAGAATGAAAAATTTTACCGTTAACCATCACATCCAGTTGAATTTGTTGACTTTTCATCTCTTGTGTGTGGCCCAGTTGTGTGTCCAACGGCTAGAANGCCCTTGTATGGGCCCATTATTTGGTGCATTTTGAATAAATGATTTACAAGAAATATAGAAATATAATTATATAAAATATTAAGTCCCTATTTGAGGCAAATATTTAGACAAAAGAATGAAAAAATTTACCGTTAACCATCACATCCAACTGAATTTGTTGACTTTTCATCTCTTTTATATGGTTCAGTTGTGTGTTCATCGGCTAGAAATTTCATTTTAATGAAACAAATAATTTGCCTCAAACATATCCTGAATTTGTAGTAATGCTATCGAATGCAATTTAACCTGCTAAAATATCACAAAATTGTGTAATTTGTAACCTTAGTGCTATTTCGAATTTTAGAGCAAAAAGAGTTACTGCAGGAAAATCATCACTAATTGGATCTCCCTTTTGCATGCTTGGACTCACTATTATTCGCTTTAACTCTAACCCTAATTTATTAAGAGCGATTCTTAAAAATTGTCAAGATGTCGTATTACTGATAAGGGTGCACTGAGGATTGCTTTCTCTCTCATTTGATTGATAGCTGCTTGAAGCCAATCTATGGAGGATTGAAGACTAGCTTGTTTGGAATTATCGTCAGAGACTTGTTGAATCAGCTTTGGTTCAATCTTCGAATTGTGGTCAATTTCTTCATTTTTTTTCTACCCCGTCCACCACCCGCCCTTTTTTTATTATTCTTTCTCTCAGTATATTTGCGAAGGAGGTCTTAAGCGAAGAATTACTAATGTTGAAAAAACTTCACTGTTGAGAGGGAAACAACTTGTACACTTACAACTAAGGCCATAGCCCATAAGTGATTATTGTATGATAAAAGAGGTCGAACTCGTGAATTTTCAAATCTATTAAGGAGTGAAGGACCACTGCTATTGTAGCTATAGAAAATAATTTGGGCACAATGTACTATCTTGAGAGAGGGACTATAAAGCACCTGCATTTAGAGGGGTTGTGACCACAGTGTCCTTGTAAGTGTAGGGGCACATGGGCCTTCATGTTCCGAATTGAAAACTGCTCATTTAGCCTATTTAAAAAATTGATAGAATTTGTTGATCTCGTTGATTTCATGCTTGGTGTAGATTTAAATTAATTTTTTAGTAGATTTTTATAAAAGTTGATAAAACGTGTGGTTGAAAGGCTGTGAATTCTATAAAACGTGTGGTTAAAATTAATTGTTAATTTTGAATTTGAATTAAAATCTGATTTTAATCGATACCAAATATGGCAAAATACGTGATTAAAAATAATCTTAGAGAAAAATGAGTTTTCGGAAATGGAGGATAAACACGAGCTTACGATTCTCGAACAAATTCATGAGGAATTACGCTAGTTAATCATTTTAATTTTGAAATTCCCATTTTGTAGTACCTTGATTTTCATTCCTAAAGTACTATTTTTCGTATTACCATTGCTGTCAAGATCAAAGTTCAATCACGTACCTAAAATGCATACCACCACATCTATGTGGGTTGTCATCGAGCATCGCCACCACGGATCAATCTTCCACTAGAGTTGTCTTGAGTTTGAACTATCAAGATAGCGACACTAATTATGCAGAGCGGATAATTACAAGCTTTACGAATTTGGAAGTAACATCTTAGCCTTTAGCATAATTTTTGCTTAAATTGAAAAGATTTTATGATGCGTTTGATTGCGAGTGTGAAATATGCATGGAAAGTAAATTATAGGCAATTGAATTGTCTAAAACTTATTTATATAGAAATTATTAATTAAATATGTTTCTTTGATCTAATTTTCAATTTAGAAAATATTATAGTCAATTTTTTATTGGTGGGTAGATGAGAAAGTTGAGATAGATAAGAGCAAGTGAACTACTTGAAAAATAAAAACCACATCTCCTCAAATAAAATACTTTCCTTGTTTTTGAGGAAAATATGATCACACGGCGAAAAGTTGAAAAATATTTTTTAAGAAAAAAATGTCAATCAAACACCCAAAAAATAAAAATTTGGATAAAAAATGACATTTTCATGAAAAATAAAGTCAATCGAATACACTCTTAGTAGAATGCAAGAGAATAAAAATCAAATAAAATATACACCCAGTGACCTAGATTATATAGGATTTTCGGTGAAGTCAACATTTTGAACGATAAGTGATGTTGCATTAGACAATATTGGACAAATGAAGGCGGATCCCACTTCATCTTGAATCTCCATTTCTTCTCAAAAAACACACACACGCACAAAAAGACAAAATTTTTGCCCATAAATTGTGGGGTCATGTGACACCCCATGCCACCCCCCTGTATCCGCCAGTGATCACAACTCAAACTCTACTCGGCCGACTACCCACCAACACTGTGCTATCTTCCGTCACCTTATTCTTTTCCAAATATGAGTCCTACAATTGCAGTGTTGTTTTTCCTTTTTATTCTCGATATTGATTTATTTATTTTTTTGTGGTGGGTGAGGGATTCTCCTGGATGGTGGTGCACTGGTGGTCGGGGAGATGGGCAACGGTCGAGCATGTTAGGATTTTGTGATTTCTTTTTGTGTTCTTAGTGACGGGGAATGTTACAATGGTGGTGCAACGATTAGAAATGTTATGGTTTAGTGAGTTCTTTTCGTTTCTTAGTGCCATAATGCAACGTGTTATGTTACAATTTACGCAATGACTTTAGCAATGGTGACACTATTGAAACAGTTTGTCACAAGCGTTATACTTTCTGTAATGACGTCGACTATGGTAGCGATAACGAGGCAGGACTGTATATTACAAGCGTTACACTTTGTATAATGATATAGATGATTGTGGCAACAGCATAAATCGATTTTTACAAAGTGTTACAAAAAGTTTAACACGTGTTATGAAAAGTGAAACAGTATTTTCGTAATTAAGAAAGTTTAACATTATCTTTGAAAATAGTTTGGTTTTAAATATATCGGTGAAAAAAAAAGGGAAAATTTCGTAACTAATATGTTTAGTTTTACCGATTTCAAATTTAAGAGATAAGGTTTAAAATTTCAAATTTCAGATTTTTAATGTTTAAAATTTCAAATCTAAGATTTTTTAAATTTTATTTATAAATTAATTAACTAAACATATATTTTATTAATTAAATATATTAAGGTCATAATTCCATATAATTTGGTCACAAATCACAAATCTTA
>CAIGRK010336137.1:0-10835 GCA_903798315.1 Fraxinus greggii | reverse complement strand
TTTTTCACTTATCCTAATTTTCTAAACATAAATTTACAAATCACAAATCAAAACTCATAAATGATAAATTATAACTCATACAACATAAATTATTTATCATAAATCACAATTCTCATTTCTCTGTCAATTAACTCATAAAATATAAATCATAACTCATAAATAATAAATAATAAATAAAAAAAGAGAATTATATGATTATATGAAGTGTGAACATAGATGATAGAACACAGAACAAAAATTAAAAAAAAAAAAGGAGAAAGGTGCTTACAGGAGGTTCGACTGTCCAAGAGTCTATCGGTGGTGACTCGTTGTCGTCCCCCGTCGGTAGTAGATGCTTGAGTATTGTTTCATTTCGTACATCGTAGGCAGGAGGTAAAGAATGAGGGTTTATGTGACTGAGTGCTGCTTCACTTCCATGTTATATATTTGAATTATGATATATCTGTGGATTGGACCTAGTTTTTTTTTAAAAGAAGGCCCATCAAGCCATCACTAATTAGTCCAAACGAAAGGGCCAAAACAAAAAATAAAAACCTAAACCTAACCCAAGCACTTGAAGTCTTCTTCATCGCCTTCTTTCTTCCACGCCGCTTCACCTCTGCAACTGCAACACGGGGCTCGGCAGTTACTAAAAATTCCGATGGAGCCCAGTATGTGTGGCCGCCTCGCCGGGTGCTAGCTCCGTCAATGGCTGCAAGATAGCTTTTATAAGTCGCTCATTTTCAATCCATCCATTGTTGAGTCACCCTCATGATAGGTCTCTTGCATTTGGTCTTCTTTCTTTCAATCTCAAAAGCATGCTCAAACTCATTGACTTTATAACCAACATTGAGGAAGTCAACCCTTCTCTCCAAAATCGAAGGAAAAAATAAAAGACTTTGAGATATTGTTTTGATCGAACATGGGAGATCAATTCTTCATAATCCTTCTAAGCCCTCAAGCAATAGAAGCCAGGAAATATAGTTTCTTTTTGTTGGAAAAGTACATATTATTTTAGTTGACTTACTTAATATAGATTGATTTTTAAATATCAATGACTAGTGCTAAAAACGTGAAAAAAAAAGATGTTGTCCAATCAGGCAATCAGTCCTAACTGACTAGGTGGTACATTTTTCAATAGATTTATGTAGCTGTAGATTTTAGGATTTAAACACTCAAAATAGGATGCAATCTATGGTTTCCATATTGCTGCTAACACAGACTTATTTACCTACCATCCTAGATATTATTTAGGTCAAATAATTAAAGTTAAGGAAAGACTGGTTTATTATTAAGCTTTCCTTCAATTTTATTTATTGCTATATCAAATAAATCTTGTATGATATGATTATATTTTTACAGGATTTATTGTTTATAATTTTAGGTAAGATTCAATCCAATCTTAGCTATTGCTTTAAGGAAAGATTAGTTTAATATTAAACTTTCCTTAAATATATCATTTTTTTTTATATTGATGTATTCTTACCATGTTTTATTGACTATTTTTGAGATAAGATTTAATTCTAATCTTGCATATTGCTTTATCATGTAAAGGAAGAAATGTAAGTAAAGGAAGAAACAAGAAGGGAATTAACCTTTGTAAATCTTTCCAAGTCTGTTGACCTAGTTGCTGAGTATTCTACTATATTCATACAAGTTCGATCAGACTCATGCATAATTGAAAACTTTCAAAGCCAAATTTGAAGAAAACAAACCAGAGCATGAATGTTCAATTCACTTCAAAGATCAAGCTACTAGGTGGAAGTTAATGAATTGTGATTCTTAATTTAAGTGATGGTAACGACCAAGTACAACAGTAATTAATGATAAAGTCGAGATCGGGTGATTTTATTCAACTTCTACAATACGTCAAAAGAAGAAGAAAACGAGGAAGTTAGTTACGAAATTGAGCATGTTGTATTATATTTCGTTTGAATTAGTGGATTCATTTACTAGTGGCATGTGACTCCGTGGATTTTTTTCCTTTGAGGTTTACCACGTTCTATCTGGTGTTCATGTTTTAATACGTTAGTTAATTTTCGCAATTGATTAAAACCACGTAGAACACCAGGTTCTATTTACAAATGTAGTCAAAATTGCTTAAAAACTGCTTATAGAATATTCTGACAATCTGGCATGAACTGTTTGAATTGGATAATTAAAAAAATTCTTTTTAATTTACTAGGTTTTAGAATTTACACTTGGTATCAAAGCTGGTTCACTTTTAAAAAGTAAGATTCGCGTATACCCTAATTATGGACGGAGCACCATTTAATTATCATGTCTTAGATGGGAAGAACTATTCCTAATGGAAGATTAGGCTGCAGGACTATGTCCAATCCTTAGATGAAAAAGCTTGGCATTCTATCATATATGGATATGTCCATTCTAAAGTGACTGCCATCGAGGAGAGTTAAAGCATCGAAAGCATAAAGGTGGAAGAGTTTGTAGGCTCCTTGATGACATGTGAGTTAGATCTCCATAGAAGGAAGAAGGAAAAAGAGAGTTGCTTTCAAAGCCAAAGACGTTAAGGATGAAGAAGATGATGAAGAAAGTGAAGGTGATGAACACATGGCCATGCTCACCAAGCTATTTAAGAAATTTCTATAGGGCAATCAGAAAGGGAGAAGTTCAAAACTTGAAACTCAACCAGTGCTGAAAAAAGTATCTTCAACAACTCACAGCAAAATCCAACCTCTTCTGTAGAAAGAAATCAAAAACATATTCAATATCATGAATGCGAAGGATTTGAACACATTGTAGCTGAATGTGCAAACATATAAAGAAGTCATGGTCTAAGAAAGCCGTGAAAATAACATGGACCGAGGAGAAAAATAGAGAGTCAAACTCAGACGAAGAGGACAGAACAGACAATAACTAGATAATCTCATTCACCGTCAACCTTGAGTCTGATACTAACTCGATGCAACTGTTACCTGTAGGTACAAACTGACTAAAAAGTGACACATTCAAACCAGGCAACTTAAGTTTAGAATGGAAAATATTGAAAAAAAACTTTGAAGCTGAATAAAGAATGTTACACTAAGGACTATTATTGCAACTGAAAAAGAGGCCGTATCCAAAGTGCTGAATGAAAAAGAAAATCAAATATTAGAGCTTCGGCTGAATTGAAGCATCCCAATGAGAGAATTTGACAGTTGGCCATTGGTTCTACCCTCCTAAGTGAAGTTCTCAATTATGGAAGAACCTCAAACGTCAAAGAATTCTTAGGGTATGAAGGAAAAGGAAAGGAGAATGAATCCACCCAGTTGAAACTTGTTAAAGTTGGTGGATATGCGAAATCGTCAGGTCAAACGTCTGAAGCTGCTGTAAAAGTATGAGACAGCATTGCCGACAACAGGACAACATCATTGCCTAACTCTCCACCGTCGGTTCAACCATCTCTATAAATTTGATTCAAAACACGCCATCAGGTAATCAAGTAAAACTACACTCTCACACTCAAATAGGTAAGTCACAGTACAATGTCAAATGTAGTTGCTATGGTTAGCATGTGCATGTTTTCATCTAATAGATCTTAAAAAACAAATCAGATGAGCATGGCAACATTGTCAGAAATAAGGCACGATTGGTAGCACAAGGTTATACCCAAGTTGAATGAGTGGACTTTGATGAAACTTTCACACTTATGGCTAGACTTAAATCCATCAGGCTTTTATTGTCTGTTGTATGTGAGATAGGGTTCAAACCATGTCGATGGACGTTAATTGTGCCTTTCTAAATGGAATTTTAAATGAAGAAGCCTATGTTGAGCATCCAATGAATTCATTGGCCCATATCTTTCTGATCATGTATTCAAGCTTAAAAAGCCATTGTATGGGCTGATAAAACTTTGTTCATCAAATATCTCAAATTTGGATTTACAGTAATACAAAGTAGATGATATTGTGTTTGGATCTACATCTAAAATAAAATCTAGAGAGCTTGCTACACTTATGCAAAATGAGTTTGAAATGAGCACGGTTGGTGAAC
Organism: Fraxinus greggii; assembly: GCA_903798315.1. Classification (NCBI taxonomy): domain Eukaryota; kingdom Viridiplantae; phylum Streptophyta; class Magnoliopsida; order Lamiales; family Oleaceae; genus Fraxinus; species Fraxinus greggii. Next base: position 6,863 of record CAIGRK010336137.1, on the reverse strand, counting down.
TAAACTATTTTTCTGATTTGTAGGTTAATGTAGGGATCTTCATTTCAGAGGTTAAGTATGCGAAAAATCTGGTGAAGAAATTTGGTCTGGAAAATACTAAGGCAGTCAAGACTTACATGGCTAGATTCTTAAAAATCTACAGAGATGACCAATGCAAAGATGTCGACCCCAGATTATATAGGAGCATGATTGGTAGCTTGCTGTATCTGATTGCTAGTTATCCTGACATGGCCTTCAGCATTAGAGTTTGTGCAAGATATCAAACCAAACTAAAGGAGTCCCACTTGGCTGCTATTAAACGAGCCATTAGATACGTTAATAGCACATCCAGTTTTGTTTTGTGGTACCCTAAAGATTCAAACTCTTATCTTGCAGGATATATAGAGGCTGATTGGGCAGGAACATGTATGATAGGAAAAACATATCTGGAGGTTTTTTGTGCATGGGTAATAATCTTATATTTTGGCTAAGTAAGAAACAAAACACTATTTCCTTGTCTACTGTAGAAGCTGAGTACATCGATGTCGGTAGTTGTTGTATACAACTACTCTGGATTAAGTAGATGCTCAATGGCTATGGTATGGAACAAGATTCTCTTACAATGTTCTGTGATAATACTAGTACTATAAATACCTCTAAAAATCATGTTCAGCATTCTATGACTAAGCACATAGACATTAGACACCACTTCATTAGGGACTATGAAAGGAATATAATTATCCTAGAACACATGCACATTGAAGGAAAACTGGCAAATTTACTCACTAATGCTTTAGATACTGTCAGATTTAAAACTTTGAGAAAAGTCATGGGCATATGCATGATGTATTAAAACCTATTTGATGTACATATTTTTTTGGTTTTGAGTGTTCATTTGTTTACTTGTGCTTTGCATTTATTTACATAAAATATAAAAACAAATGGGGGCTTTTCTTGGAAATGTCATATGCTTTGAATTTTTTATTGGTCTATAATTATTGGGATGAAATTAAATTGTCAAATTAGTGTGGTATGTTCATTATACAATATGGTATCTTATAATCAGATAAGCACCCTATAGGAACATCATGACTAGTTTCATTTTGCTTTATTATTGATTGGGTCATCTTTAAAAGTAACATGTACTTAGTTGTGGATCCATGATCAGTATCTATGCCTCTTTGCACCATATATTGTGTTAACAACCAAGTTCATTGGAAGAGAGGGCCACCACCATGGGTGTGTGAAGCCGTCCTTGATAATAAATATAAGACATGAGAAAAGGGTTACCCATATGGCTGTGTGAAAGTCAATTTCATGAATTCAAGAGTCATTATAATGAGCACTAAAAAAGTATATTTATGGTCATGCCTAGCACACACATATTTTTCAATTTACAAAGACAATTTCATATGATGGTTGGTTTGAAACGCATCTGCGTTCTTGTCTATTTAACAAGTCTCAACTTGGGTCAAGGTTAGGGTTATGATTGGTCAGTCAAGCAGTAAAATCTTGCCTCTATGATAAATGAAAACTAATCTCCATTTTTAGTAATAAAATCTGCATGGTATATGAAGGGATGATTCAGCCTTAATTGGAATTAAATAGCAAGAAATTGAAGAATTTTCCCCCTATAAATTGGGAAGTTATAGATAAATTCCACCACTCTCTAGCAGGTCTCTTAAGATATCTCCTTGCATGTGAACTGCTTTCTTCCATGTTTCAAGTTTGTTTACAGAATAGCCTGTTGAAGAAAGAGACAAGTTTGATCCAGTTGAGGAAGTCAAGGAAGACACTAAGACCCCAACTCTAGACAGCCCGTCCAGACCAACCTTCTACGGGCCAAGAAATAGACTTATTGGCTGGTTCTATCATTCTAACTCTAATTCTTTGATCTAACTATTTGTTTCCCTTTATATGGCGTACTTTTAATTTCAAAAAATGAGTAGTAGTAATTTTTGATTTTGTGATGATAGTGAAATTGTGATAACAAAAATATGAGTATTAGGATACTTAAGTTAAATAAAGCATGAAGTATGATGAGAACTGAAGGGGAAGTAGCTCATGTGCATAATTTGATCTACACTCAAAATACATTTAAAAACATGACATTAAAAATTAGTTTTTAAAATTAAGCTAAGACAAAGGAGGGAGATTGTTGAAAATATATATTTGATAGATTTTTATATATTATTTATTTGGCTTACTTAATATAGATTAATTTTAAATGTCAATTGCAAGTGCTAAAAACGTGAAAAACAGGATGATGCCTAAACAGGCAATCTGTCCTAATTGACTAGGCAGTACTAGAGCTGTCAATAGATTGAATTTTGATCAGAATTCAATCTGAACCTGAGGAAATTAATGGGAGATGGATTTATGCTCTCAATCCGATACCCTGATCAAGATCTGAATCCGATAATCCGTTAATTAAATGAATCAAATATGGATATGGATCAATTTGAACTGATTTGTTTTAAATAGTTGAATCGATTAAATATTTTTACGGCATGTTGTTTGTCACTAAAATAAAAAAATAAAAAATTTAGAATGAAAAAATCATCAAATTCAAAATAAGAAAGTCAATCCACGTGTACACAATGTTCTAAAAATCGTAATGCGTGGCAAGGGGTTGAGGTTTTGGAGTAGACGAACCCTGTGCGTAAAAAAACGTAAAAAAGCATTTTCTTATTTTAATATTATTTTAAATTTTTAATCAATCTAAAAATTATTTAATAATACACGCAAATTATAGAGCCAAATGCAATTTTAAGAGTTTAACAATATAAATATATTTGATAAACAAAATACAGTATAATAGTGTTAATTGAAATATTTGCATAATTTTAAATTTTTATTAATTAGTAAAAATAAGAAAAACAATTAATTTAATAAAATATAAATAACTATTTATATAATAGTACAATACACTACAATCAATTAAAATGTACAATACACTATAATCAAACTAAATGTATAATATATTACAGTCAAACCAAATGGATTCTTATCCCACTTTGAAAATTTATAACAAAATGTTTGAAAATGTCCTCTATAAATAAGTGGGTCAATAAATGGATAAGCAACTTTTTGTGTCTTTCAATCCTATTGACTAAAGTAAAAAAAGTTGAAAATTTTATAATTATTAAACCCGTTTAAGAATTGGAAAAATTGAAAAAAAAAATAAAAAAAAAGGAAGAAGAAGAAGTTAATTTCAACATTGATTTTATTTTCTAATTTCTATAATTTCAGATCGGGTTATCGGATCGAATATCCGATAATTTAAAAAATCGAATATGGATTTAACACTCAAATATTTGTTGGATTATCGGATCAAATCCGGTCGAATAATTATTCTTATCAGATCAGGTCAGATATGGGCATATCCGGTCCATATCTGATCCATTTACAACCCTAAGTGGTACGTGTTTCAACATATTTCTGTAATTGCGGATTTTAACACCCAAAATAGGATGCAATTTATAGTTTCCATATTACAGTCAACACGGATTTATTTATCTAGCCTCCTAAATAATATTTGATAGGATAAATAATTAAAGTTAAGGAAAAGATTGGTTTATGATTAAACTTTTCTTAAGTTTATTTATTGCCATGACAAATAAATCTTATATGATATGATTATACTCTTGCCAATTTTATTTTATAAAATGTTAGGTAAGATTTAGAAGGGTATCCTCAATTGAAATTATAATGAATTTTAAAAATTCTTCTAAATTTAGACGTCATCATTTGAGATTTTAATGAATTTTAATGAAATCTATTAAAATCTAGATGTTCCCAAGTGAGATTTTAATAAAATTCATTGAAATCTTTTAAAATTCAAGTATACTCAATAACTAGTGAATTTATAAAAATTTCATTAATAGGGGAATTTTAAAAGATTTGGATGGATTTCAAACTTAAAAATACATATTATCAAATATTTTGAAATTTCACCATATTTGATGAGATTCTTATAAAATTTGTGGAAATCTATTTAAATCCACGAAATTCATAAGAATTTATAATCTTTTAAAATTTATCAAAATTTTAGTTGAGGACACTCCCGTTAATTAAATCTTGACTATTGTTTTAAGGAAAGATTAGTTTAATATTAAACTTTACTTAAATTTATTAGTTACCGTATCAAAGACAACATTCGTGATATTGATATATTCTTATTGCATTGACTCTTTTTGAGGTAAGATTTAATTCTAATTTTTTCTATTGCTTTATATAAGTAAATGAAGAAGCAAGAATGGAATTAACGCTTTGAAAATTTGTCCAAGTCCCGCAACCTAACTTTCAGTATTCTGCCATCTTCATATAAGTTCGACTGGACTCATACATAATTGAAAACATTCAAATCCAACCGTTTTTCTTTAATCGTATTTAAAGAAAACAAACCAGAGTGTGAATGTTCAATCTAATTCAAAGATCAAGCTATGTGGCGTAATTTAAGAATTGTGATTCTTAATTCAAGTGGTGGTTGCAGCTAAATGCAATAGTAAAGTGACAATAAAATCAAAACTAGGGGATATGATTCAACTTGTACAACAAGTCAAAAGAAAAAGAAAACATGAAAGTTACTCTTAGATTTCTTTTGATTGTTATTTGTTAATTTTGCGAAATTACAAAATCGAGATTGTTGTATTTTTAATTGTTTGATTTAGTGCATTGATTTACCCATGGCATGGAGTCCATGGATTTTTTCCTTTTGGGGTTTACTACGTTATATTTGGTGTTCATATTTTAATATGTTAGTTAATTTTTGAAACTGATTAAAACGACGTAGAACACCGGATTCTGTTTACATGATACAGTCAGAACTGCTTAAAACTGTTCATAGTATATTATGTATGTCTAGCATGAATTGTTTAAATCGGATAGTGAAAAAACAAAATTTTTAATTTAATAGGTTTTAGAATTTACACTTTTTATCCACACAAATAAGAATTACGATTATAACAACATACATCGATGGAAATTTTTATGCTACGCTTGTGGCTAATTTACATCTTCTTTACGAGAGGCAGCATAGTAGATGCTGCCAGGAAGGGAGAAACTTATAGTGAGGAAAATGTAGACCCCCTACAAATTGCATTGATCTATCTTTGCAAACACATGATTTCAAGGTAAAATATTTACGATCACTCTTTCTATAAGTGACTACTGATTGATTCGCAATGAACAAAATAAAAAATGCTTACAAAATTGTGTATAGATATCAATATATAGCACAAAACCATTACAAAGAGTAAAGAATTAGAGTTATTTTCATAGTAAAGTTCTATAACATTTTTGAGGGTGAAGAAAGTGGAGGGTGGTGGTGGTAGAATGGAGTTAGCGACAGCGGCGATGACACTAGGAGTTGAAGGTTGCTAAGATGGCGGGTGTTTAGTTGCGGTTCAAGTAGGTTGGGTGTTTGGACTGGATGCAAATAATTTTTTTTTTACAATTTCTGTTTCTTTCCTTTTTTTTTGTTTTTTTATTTATTGTCTCTTCTATTTATTATTTTAACATAATTATATTAACATCATATTTATTGTTTGATTCACCATATTTTAAATATAATGAAGGTCACCTCTCTTTGTCCATTGTGGAAATCTTATTCTTAATCTTCCATAACTAGCACAGCTAGTTTCTAATGTCAGCCTTCATCTAAAAAACCTTTAGCAGAGCATAGAAGACTTATTTGGCCGCTCATATTCTTAATAAGCAAAACACAACAAATACAAAAGTTTAATAGTATCCGCTCCCTCATTTCAAAGCACGCTGATAGAATATTTGAATATATACCATCATCTAGAACAAGATATGCTAATGAATTTAAGGTTACTGATAAGAATGTGATGAAATATATTTAAGGCATAAGTGTGACAATGAGCAAAAGACTAGAGAACTTCGTTGCAACTAAAATGTCACGCAAAAAATAAAAACGGTGATATAAATATAATTACCCATCCTTTTACTAAATTTATTCATGTTTTACCATTTTTTTTTTCCTAAAAAAGGGGCTCATTATGCTTTGCACATGGTATTCTACAATAATTTTTGGCAAAGTCCTTCCAATATAACCGAGTTTACTGTAAATATGTAAATTGGAGGATGTGTATCGTGAATCACAGGTTGGACACCATTTTCACAAAATGCATATACGTCAGAGACTGCACATACAATTTTTTCTTTAGTAACTTCCAATTTTACATCCGAGGCATAGGAAAACGCCAAATGACTTGGTTGTTTCTTAAGAACATGTGTAGTACATAGTATTAAATTAGTTAGTAGACAATATTGTCTACTCGACTTATCAACATCATAATAAACTCTTCTTTTGCTATTAATTACCTCTCTCAATCTATTCACAAGTCAACAAAACTTTGTGAGACGACCACCAAAACAATCTTTGCCAACTAATAGACGGACTTTACAATGTGATTTAATAAACTAGTTTTATAAACGTGCAATGCACGTTTTATGTATATGATAAAGAATCAATGATTGATGTCTTCCATATATTAGAGTTGAAAAGATATTCAACTAAAATCATCTTGTTATACATAATGTTGTAAATATACACACATGATTATAAGTTATTGCTAGTTTAGATTTTACATTTATGTAAGAATGCAGTAACTGACTTTAAATATGTAAGAATCAATACTTTATCTAAAGCTAGAGATTTTGATGACATTTACAGCATTTTCAAGAAACTCTTTATTTTTAAAGAGTATATTTTGCAATTTTGAAAGTGATAAGTGTATTTTGTACACTTATCTAGACAATTAAATTAGAGTATTTGTTAGTGATTTGGATGAATTATAGCTTAATTTTGTGTTAAATGTGTTCGTTAGTTGAACTCAATGCAATTGGTAGATTTGGAA
>CAIGRK010336134.1:0-13015 GCA_903798315.1 Fraxinus greggii | reverse complement strand
ACACGATCGTAGGGATAGGGGTCAAGTTCATGAGCGAAAACGAGGTTATGACCGTCACAGTACTCATTCTCTTCCACATCATAAGGAGCGTTCCTTTATAGACATTAAAGTAGGTGTTTCTACTTTTGATGGATGCTTAGATTTTGAATTTTTTACTCAATGAATGGCCCTTAAACAAGAGAATCGGTTTGTGACTAAGTATATTGCTGAATTTGAGGAATTTCGAATAAAATGTCATGTCATTGAGGATGAGGCCCTGACTTTGAGTAGGTTTAATTAAGGTCTAAGAAATGATATTAGGAGTGAGCTTTTCCTTCGGAGTATCACTACTCTTGATCACGCTTACTCTTTAGCCCAAGATTATGAGTTGATTATTGGTACTCCATATAGAAGGCATGGTGACAACCATACACCCATCTCATTCCTCTTTCAGTGTATTAGGAGACCTTCTCTTTCAAATGTTCTTTCTATGTTCGACAATAAGGGTACAATTTCTGAAATTCCAAGGACTTCTTCTCACTTGCAGTGCTTCAACGATAAAGACTTTGGCCACATCTCTTCCAAATGTCCTAGTCAAGCCGTAGTCATTGAAAAACAAAAGAATATAATAGATGAGCGATTAGAAGATCAAGTCTATGAACCTAAACGTGAAGACTTTGATGACTTAGATAATAGTAAGAACACCTCCTAAGGTAGTATTCGGACATTTCCTATGAATCTACGTATTGTACCCCTTGTTCCCGATACCTCTCAATCAAGTGTTGTATATTGTACAATAAACCAACCCAAATGACCTATAGATTTGTGTAATCATGCCATTTTCAAGGAAAATCTTGAGAATTGGGATTTGATCGTCCCAAACGTTCAAATTATATATAAAAGTTTTGTGAATCGATCTATAAGTACGAGTCCCTTTGAAAGTATTCATGGTTATCAGCCTATGAAGCCTTTAGATCTTATTCCCAAGTCCTCACATGCTAGTGTGTCGATGTCAGTTGAGGCATTTGTACATCATCTTCATGATTTGTATATTGAGATCAATAAACACTTGAAGAAAGTAATGCACTATATAATCTTCAAGATGATTTGCATAAACGACATTTTGAATTTAATATTGAGGATTATGTTATATTGCAAACCCATAGTACAGGTCATTTTAAAATTTTAAAGCATGTTGGTCCAAATGCACATGTCATTGATCTTTTATCACATTTTAGCTACCACTCTACTTTAAATATAGAGGAATTCATTACTTATAAACACCGTTTCAATTCCTTTAATGATTCTTTTCTATTTAGCTCCGTAGACTCCCAACATGTCTATGTTGATATTTTTACTTCCATACCATCTGTCACAGTACACAAAGATACAATTGATATTATTTTGGATGAACAGATTGTATTGACCAATGATGGAGAGATTCGGTGCTTCCTTGCTCCACCTGATGCAGACCATACATGGAGTGCTATAGAAAAGCTCCAACAAATCTGGATTACACTGTTAGAGTTTCGATATTTGGTTCTTACGAAAGATCGTCCCCTGTGGTATAAGTTTATCCACTCAACATGGTCGAGTTTTCTCCTACTCCGAGAGAGTTAATGTGGACATCAATCATCGAGATTTAATTTTTATTGTTATTAGACTTTATTAGTTTTGTTTTCTATTATTGGGTGTGTAGTATTGGGTTGGCCCAAACCCGTCACTTGGTTAGGTTTTTACTATTTAAGGGTTTTTTTATCGTAGTTGGATTAGACAACGATTGAATGAAAATTGCGATTGGCAGCTGCCACGTTTTCCCTCCCCTTTCTCGTTTCTTTCTTCCCTCCCTACGTTTTCTTCGTCCTTCTCTACCGACTTTCTTCTTTCTTCTTCTTCCTCTGGTTTTCCTTCACTGTTTATTGGCTTGAATTTCATTGATCCTACATCATGAAAAGACTAAACTAATGCATACAACTCATAATAGGTTCAAATATCACTTAGTTGCACCTCTTTTATGGCTGGTGACCATATAAATCATCAATTATAACACAGAAATTCAAAGACAAATAACTTATAAAGAAATACGAAATTGATAGGATGGTCATTCGGCAAAAACTCTGAAGTCTTACCTTATTCTCAGTCCTGAGCAATCTTTTTCTACTAATTTGCATCCGGACGGCAGCATAAAATTTCAAGGCATTCCCACCACAAGTTACCTCTTCAGAACGAATAGAGCCTCGGTCTGATCTCAAATTTCTTCTTACCTACAAAGGTTGAGAATGCACCATAAAATTAATGCCGCCTGTCCTGTGTAAAAAATTTTAGGGAAAAAAATGAATTTCTATAAAAACAAGATCCCTGACCTGATTAATAAAGATAATAAGAGTACAGGAACGACATAGCGAATAATGAATTTTTCGTAGTGCTTGGGTCATTATTTTTGATTGTAGGTCCATTTGAGGGCTACAGGTCGAAGCTTCAACTTCAATGTGAGGAACAAGAGCAGCTACCTACAACCATAATTCAGATAAAACATTATGGGTAAATAAAGCAGTTTAATAACGATGAAGGAAAGGATTGAAGCAAACTGCAGCAGTTTACAAGAGAAAACTACATATGAAAAATAATGGAATAGAACCTCCATGTATATGAAGAAGTTTACCAACAAAAATAAAGTTACTTGAACATTTATGTCCAATAGACAAAAAGATACCTTAAACATGACACTAGATTCTCTAAATAAATGCGGTATCTACTATAGGGTCTAATAACATTACACATCCATAAGTTCCATACAACTGCATCAATGCCTACAGCTGGAAATGCAAAAAAAAATGGGTGGACATTAATTTAGAACACTATTGCATAAATAATCCGTTTAGAAGAGAGGAATGAGGGGCAGATACATACACTGTCAACCACAATTACATCAATTGATCCACTTTTTGTCAATGTATCAACGATACTCAGCAAATTTTCAGCCGAATCTGGCTGTGAAATAAGGAGATTATCTGTATTTACTCCTATTGATTCTGCAAACAAAGGGTTCATTGCATTCTCCACATCAAGATATGCACAATAACCTGTCAGAAGAATGGATTAGTATCAAGAATGAACTCCGCAAAGACTATATGGTGATAAGGAAGAATATGTTATGGCTGAAAGGTAGAGCTTGACAAAAGATGTTGGCAGCACCTCAGTTACGGAATAATTAGGTTTGATACACTCATAATGGAAAAGTAACTATCATGTTCAAGCAGTTTTACAAAGTGGTATTTTCCTTATTTTTATTTTCTTTCTTCTACATTTTCTCAATACACTCGAGTGTCCGGCCACTTTACAACACAGAGAATGAAACATACATTCGCTAATTACTCATTAAGGTTTTACTGGCATCTAACAAAATGAAAGGGAATGCTGACAAAATTGAGAAAAAATAAGTATCACGTTTTTATTTCTTGTTCAATTATCTCCTCTGAATTAAGACCAAAGGGTAAAATAAATTTGGAATATTAAATATTTGGTGTCAGTGTACAACCATAGCATCAGACATCACAAGGAATGTTCAGAGAAATAAGTCAGGCTTCCATGCACACATCAAAATGCACAATCTAATATTATTTGTCTGTAGGAGAGTGTTACGCGTACTTTTCCAATACCATTAGGCTCGCACAAATTGCTATAATCAACTTGTGTTCAACCTATGGACATTCCATTGGAAACTTATGGTTGGGATGCAGCTAAGCTATCAGTATTGTGTCGAGTGAATAGTAACACGTTAATAATAGAAATGCTAAAGAGTGCAAGTGACAATGCAGGCTAGTGTATATTCATCTATATGGGAATGCACAAATATCAAGATAATTTTACTTTTACAACTAAATAAACGCTCTTTAGAATTCGGAGTAATTCATAGTCTCATTGAAACAATGAAGAATCAACGAAAAGAGTTCCAGGAAAATTTGTTTCATAACCTAAGATATGAACATAATAAATAATATGCTTCATACACCTCCTAGCGTTTGAGCCTCCTTGATAATATGAAGTGCAAGCGTGGTCTTGCCAGATGCTTCTTGCCCGTAAATTTCAACCATTCTTCCCTGCGGAAAGCAATTGAGATATGTGAATGACTATCATGGTTTCAAACACAAAGTTTTAAAGAGGAAAACGCAATGTAAACTCAAAAACAAGAATAAACACCATTTCATGGGAAAGAAAAAGTGGTTAAAAATAATTCTCTATGCAATAGAAAATGACATATTTTGATAGTTTAACAACAGGAGAGATGCCTATTTTTCTAATACTTCGAGTTTGGGAAGACCCTTTAAACACCAAAAATTAAGTTAACGTGCAAAAAAAAAAAAAAAGGGTTTGGGTAATCAAAATAGGAAAATCCCTATATGTGCTGGTAATTTCTATATATACAGTAAATGGACAGTACCAAATTAGCATCCAACATATTAGAAGGTCACCTTTGGTAATCCACCGATGCCAAGTGCTTGATCCAGCCTCAGTGAACCTGTGGAAATTACAGATGCACGTCTAGCAACAAAGAAATGCTGAGGCGATAACATTGACTCTTCACCAAAATCGCTTGCAACCTTTGATAGAGCCACACGCAGTGCAGTATGTTTCTCAGTTGCCTTGACATCATCCGGTATTTCATCATCATATTCGTATTCTGAAACTTAAACTAAGATCAGAAACAACAACAGGGAAACAAGGATGGAGCAGTGATTACATAAATATCACTATATCAGCCACAGTGAATATTAACAAAGCCGAACATAATACAACAACTAAAAATAGATCCAACATATCCCCAAAAGAAACATAATACAACAACTAAGAATAGATCCAACATATCCCCAAAAAATAACGAAAAATTAGTGAAAACATCTAGTAATAATTGCGGGCCGGAAATTTAGTTTTTACCCGTAAATGATGCTGAAGTGCTGTGCAACCTCGTCCAAGCTATTACAACCTGGCAAGATACTGAAAGTAAGGAAAAACAGCGTAATAGAGAATCCAACCATCAAAGATACAAGTTTCCATAAAACCATATTATGTGAACACGTAAATACATACATTCGCATATACATACCGGAGGTTTGAAGGAGACGCGAGAGAAGGGAGAAGAGGTTGAGAGGAGACTAAATCGAAGAAACCGAATTGCTTTAGGGACCGAATTCACCATTTGCTTTCAATTTATTAACCGATTCTATGCAACTGCCATAGTTAGGGTTTTGTTATGAGATATTGGTTCTTGAGATGGCGCCATTGTCTTTCAGACCGGGAAACAGGGGAGGGAATGGAGTTGAAACCACCAAATAACGCGACTTATTCGATAGCGTTGTAAATTTGAGTCTCCTCCAAAAAAATTTGCGAATTGTTCTGGAATGGAAACAACTAGGAGGAAACGCACAGGAGAGGAACATTGAAACAAAAAAAAAAAAAGTTTCAATCGCAATCTAACAGTAGCCGAGTTCCACCATTGATCCAAAAAATTATTTTCTACAATAAGATTTCCCACCACNGAAACCACCAAATAACGCGACTTATTCGATAGCGTTGTAAATTTGAGTCTCCTCCAAAAAAATTTGCGAATTGTTCTGGAATGGAAACAACTAGGAGGAAACGCACAGGAGAGGAACATTGAAACAAAAAAAAAAAAGTTTCAATCGCAATCTAACAGTAGCCGAGTTCCACCATTGATCCAAAAAATTATTTTCTACAATAAGATTTCCCACCACACATTCGCCCAATAAAATATTCTATACACAAATTAATAAAGTTACTTTAACTTTCAACCATACATTTTCCAAAAAATAATATTCATTACTCAATTTTTTTCCCAATAATGAAAGTAAAACATGCTCTTAATACAAAGGTAAAAATTGTAAAATTAGTCCACAATCTGTGTTATGTGCGGGGATTCTAAGACCCGTAGTATCTAATGTTAGTCTGATGGTGCTTACGCTATGTCGTTTCAATTGGTGTTCAAAGATAGGTCGTTTCATTTGATTTAATTGCTCTGATTGTGTTGACCGAGTCTTTGTAAGTGGGCCGAGAGGCTTGTGGTCTGTTATGGAATCCAGTATTATGTTTGTAGTTTGTTTTAACTCAGTTGTTCAAGTCCGTAATTATTGGGCAGTGCCCACGTTATGTAGTGGTCGATTATCACTTGGCCTATTTATGTCTGCTATCATTCAACGAAAAAGGGGGAATCAGTTATTTAATTACAGAGTATCAAAAGGAGGCCTGGTAGCCTCGAATTACCAAACAATTATCCATTTCCAATTTCAAATTATTAAGGGGTTATAACAGTGGTATCAGAGCCGCGTTTCTGGCACCATGGCCGATGGTACTCGTCATGCTCAATTGGTGGAAACCATCACAGCACTCAAAGGGGAGAATAGCAACCTGCATGAAGCATGTTAACTGCAGTTCTTCAACAAATCAACAATTTGGCATCTAGTTATAAGGTCAGCAACAATCCTTTGTTTGAAGGGGCTGGGGGTATTCAAGCTAGATCCTTAAGATTGGATTTTCCTAAATTTGATGGTACTAATTCGGATGAGTGGATTTCAAAAAGCACGCCAATTTTTTGAATACTATAAAACTCCAGATGACGAAAGATTACAAATAGCATTTTTTTTCATATGCAAGGTAAAGCACTATCATGGTATAGCTGTCTGAAAGATTCAAACCTAGTCCACTCTTGAGATGACTTTGTGTCAGCCCTAGAAGTGAGATTTGGACCCTCAGCCTATGAAGATCATGTAAGGGAATTCACTTAGCATATCAAACACAATTTGAAATGCTAAGTGGCTTATCTGAAGAGTTTAGAATTAGTAACTTTTTGAGTGGGCTATGAGATGACTTGTGAATCACCGTGACCATGTTTAAACCTTCTACTCTTTCTTCTGCTTTCGGCTTGGCAAGGTTACAGGAAGAAGAGGTGTTAAGGCTGGTCAAAGTCAACAAAAATAAATTCCCTACCTACCAAAACCCCAATCTAGATTACCCCCCTACACTCCCTACACCAGCCCCTATACTTAGACTGCCAGCCCCACCAGATGAAACCAACCCGAGACCTCAACCCATCAACAATCCAAAAAGAACTAATTTCCCCATAAAAAGAGTCACCCCCACCCAAATGCAAGAGAGGAAAGAACAGGGACTATGCTGGTTCTGTGATTGGAAATACCACCCGTGGCATAGATTTAACAAACCCAAAATTTACCTTTTAGAGGGTATGGAAGGAGGTGAAGAGGGAAATGAGGATCCTGAATGGGAGGACGAATCCTTGGATATAATGGACATCTATGGAGGAGAAGTGGCAGAATTTCTAGGCATATCCCTACACGCTATAGCTGGATCCTTAGCCCCTAAAACCATGAGGTTGCTTGCTGTCATCACAGAGTTTTGGTTTTGATTGATACAGAAAGTACTCGTAATTTTATTGATCCATATGTGGCAAGGAAGGCCAATCTGTCAAGGGAGGGAAGCCACTTAACAGTTCAAGTGGTTAATGTTGCCACTCTTCCTTGCTTTGGTCAATGTAAGGCAGTTTCTCTTAAATTACAAGATCTTGAGTTTATGGCTAACTTATATATGTTGACTCTTGGAGGATGTGATGTAGTTTTGGGGGTTGATTGGTTACGTGGGATATGATCTATTTTATGGAATTTCTCTGATTTAACTATGAAGTTTCAGTACAAAGGTCATGCCGTTCAGTTGCAGGGAATTCAGAGACCCGAGAACACTATTGTGGAGGAGGATCCTAATGTGGAACTTTTAGAAGGGGCTATGGGAGGAATTTGGTTGCAAATCATGGATGGTAATCATGGAAAGGGTAGTACAGATCAACTTACAGGGTCGCAGCAAATTCTGGACAGCTTTAAAGAGGTCTTTGCCGAGCTATTGGGTTGCCACCTTTCAAGAATTTTGACCACAAAATTAAATTTCTGGAAGCTACTATACCCATTTGTGTTAGATCCTACAGGTACCCTTATTATCAAAAGGAAGAGATCGAGAAGCTGGTAGCTGAACTACTCAAGAATGGGAGCATAATGAGCAGTCAAAGTCCCTATTCTTCTCCGGTACTACTTGTTAGAAAGGTTAATGGCAGTTGGAGGATGTGTGTAGATTACCGTGCACTCAACAAGGAAACTATGTAAGATAAGTATCCAATCCCTAACATTGATGAGTTGCTTGATGAAGGGCTGGGGTGTATTCTAAATTGGATTTGAGGTCAGGATATCATTAGATACGTATGAATCCTGATGACGTCCCTAAAACTACCTTTCGTACGCATGAAGGACATTATGAGTTCTTAGTAATGCCCTTTGGACTTATGAATAAACCCTCCACATTCCAAGGAGTGATGAATGAAGTATTTAGACCCTATTTGAGGAAGTTTGTGCTTGTATTTTTCAATGATATTTTAATTTGCTACAAGTCTATGCAGGAGCATCTACAACACCTTACTCGGATCCTGGAGTTATTACAAACCTACCAGTTTTCTGCAAAGCTGTCAAAATGTGTTTTTTTGCAGTCATGAGGTAGAGTACTTGGGACATATAATCTCAAGAGAAGTAGTTAAAGCAGATTCTCAAAAGCTGGCTGCAATGCAAGAATGGCCAACTCCTAAAAACCTTAAGGCACTAAGGTTTTTTAGGACTCACAGGATATTACAGGAAGTTCATCAAGGGATATCGAGCAATAGCAGCCCCCTCTAACAGCTCTTCCATGGAAAAACTCTTTTTCTTGGAATAACCAAGCACAAGGAGCATTCGAGCAACTCAAGGAAGCCATGGTAAGACCTCAGGTGCTCAGCTTACCTAATTTCAATAAAACCTTTATGGTGGAATGTGATGCATCAGGAGAGGCATTAGGAGCTATTTTAATGCAAGAAGGGTAGCCAATAGCTTATTTCAGCGAGGGTCTAAAGGAGAGGAATCTGAACCTTTCCACCTACGAGAAGGAACTATTGGCATAAGTGATGGTAGTAAGGAAATGGAGGTACTACCTATTGGGATAGTCCTTCAAAGTACGCACTGATCAAGAAGCATTAAATACCTCATCGAACAAAGGGTAGAGACCCCATCACATCAGAAATGGGCTCTAAGTTGCTTGGGTATGATTTCATGGTGGAATATAGGAGCGGTAAGAGTAATATAGCAGCTAATGCCTTATCCCGAGTACACTACTCAGAAACCCCTGACCCAAATAGTGACCAAACACTAGCCTCAAACAGAACCCACTCATCCCCTACACTACTCCATAAATCCAGATCCCAGACCATCAAACCAAATTCTCCAAAACCAAGCAATTAGTATCTTGCAAGCTTAATAGATAGAAGAGTTGAAGAAGGCTTACCAGCAAGACCCCATGTTGCAGTAGCTAATAAGCCACTACCATCATGGAGACCTAGACCGATCTCGTTACCAACTCCAAAATGAGTTACTCTTTTATAAGGGTCGACTACATCTCGGGTCATTGGTTCCCTTCCAGTAGCAGATCCTACACCAGTTCCACAGCAGTCCATTAAAGGGCCACATAGGAGTATTAAAAACGCAAGTAAGAATCAAAAAGGAGTTTTACTGGCTGGTTTAAGGAATGATGTCAGAACACATATCAGGGAGTGTGATGTGTGCCAGAGGAGTAAAGTTGAAGCCCTCCACCCTTTGGGATTGCTTCAGCCTTTACCCGTACCTAGCAAAAATTAGAAGGACATTAGCATGGATTTTATCGAAGGACTGCCTCCTTCAGGTGGTAAGACAGTGATCCTTGTTGTGGTGGACATGTTAAGTAAGTATTCTCATTTTATGCCTCTTAATCATCCATTTACAGCACTAACAATGGCTTGGGTTTTTCTGGATGATGTCTTTAAGTTACATGGATTACTACAAACAATTGTTAGTGATCAAGATCCTGTGTTCTCTACCAATTTCTGAAAATAATTATTCAGAATATGTGGAACATATTTATTAGTAAGCACAGCTTATCATCCCGAAACTGACGGCCAAACTGAGGCCATGAATAAAGTACTCGAATGCTACCTCCGATGTTTATCCAGTGACAGACCAAAAGAATGGGTTAAGTGGTTACCTCTGGCTGAGTATTCCTATAATACCTCAATCCATACATCAACCAAAATATCCCTTTGTGAAGTTGTCTACGGTCAGCCACCTCCTTAAATGTTAACATACGAGTTAAGAGCTACCAAGGTTCAAGCTTTTGATGAGGAGTTGTGAAGCCGTGAGTTTATAGCTCAGCTCCTCAAGGAAAACCTGCAGGACGCACAAGCAAAAATGAAAAAATTTGCTGATAAGAAAAGAAGGAGCCACGAGTTTGAAATTGGTAATTTTGTTTATCTCAGGTTACGGCCGTACCGACAAATGTCAGTCTCGATACGAAGGAACATGAAGATCGCACCCCCGAAGCCAAGATCTACCTAGTATTTCATGTTTCATGCCTTAAAAGGAAGCTAGGAGAAGTTAGACAAGTATGTGTTAACTTACCGAGTATCAGGCCGAAGGATCTATGGAACCCTGGACGAAGAAGATCTTGCAATGGAGCCTAAGAAGGAAGGGAACTGTAGCCGAAGTCGACATCTTGGTGCAGTGGAATGGCACCGGTGAGGAGGACGCAACCTAGGAAGATCTCAAAACCCTTAGGAGGCGCTACCCTAACCTTGAGGACAAGGTTTTCCAACAAGGGAGATCTGTTATGTGTGAGGATTCGAAGACCCTTAGTATCAGATGTTGGTCTGATGGTAATTATGCTATGTCGTTTCAATTGGTGTTCAAAGCTGGGTCGTTTCATTTGATTTAATTGATCTGATCATGTTGACTGAGTCTTTGTAAGTAGGCCGAGAGGCTCGTGGTCTGTTATGGAGTCCAATATTATGTTTGTAGTTTGTTTTGAGTCAGTTGTTTAAGTTCGTAATTATTGGGCAGTGCCCACGTTGTGTAATAGTCGGTTATCACCGGCCCATTTATGTTTGCTGTCATTCAATGAAAAAGGGGGAATCAGTTATTTAATTATAGAGTATCAAAAAGAGATTGGTAGCCTCGAATTACCATACAATTATCCATTTCCAATTACAAATTATTAAGGGGTTATAACAATCATTATTCTATAGCATGTTGATTATCATTTTAGCCAAACCACTGAAGTGGAGAATATATTGAAACAAAATGTATGTATACAAGCAATGCCAAGACTCTTGGAAAAAAAAAACATGTTCAATTTGACGATTGAACATGTTAAACGGAATACGAAAGTAGTAAAACAATATAGTTATGCTTTTTAGATCTACTTATATTGAAAACATATTTGACGATTTTAATATTGCCATCATGTTCAATTTGAAAAATGTTAAGAGTCTATAATAAAATCTTCACCACTGAAGTTTTTCAAATATATTAAACTGCCATCCAATCTAGATATCTGACTTTATTAAGTTAGTGGTATTTCATAATTTGAGTTGGTGTTTTGAAATGGTGAAGCAATTTTTTCATTAGGATCACCAGCCAACTTAATGGAAATTTACTCTTTGGGAGATTAATGGCCATGGTGAAAAGTTTGAGGATTAATTTACTTTAGATTTAAAGTTTAGAAACTAATTTACTATTGAGACAGTAACTAATGACCAATACTACAATTTTCCCAAATAAAATGGCAAAGTTTCCTCTTCCACATTTAGCCCCTATTTGGTTTAGATAAAAATTAGAATTTTAGTAAATTTTAATAAAAATTGGTGAAATGTTGTACATTTGAAAAGTTGTGATTCCTATAAAATGTGTGGTTTACAATTAGTTTAGGAAAAAATAAATTTTAAGAAAGGAGGCCAAACGGAGGCTCACTCTTTCTTCTTCTTCTTTTCCTTCGTTGTTAGTTAAATCTTCAATTCAATTGCAAAAACACTTTAATTTGCAAAGAATGGCCAATTTCATTTTTCGTTAAATTTTCGTTGTTAGTTAAAACTTTACCAATTTTTGCCTCGAGAATGTAGAATTTGTTTACATCTTTAGCCTACCCAAATTTGTGAACTTCTTTCCCTGATGCTCAAATCTTGAGTCAAAAAAGGATGTGGTGAGACTATATTTTATTGGAATGACTTGATATATCTGATTTGAGTTGAATTGCATTCTGCTGCTCCTTTTTTTCAACTTCTTGAAAAACAAGTCAAAAAAGCAAGGAAACTTTTCTTTGTTGATTTTTTATAATATGATGTTAGATTGACAAATTAATGCATGTCTACTTCGACATAGCTGAGTTGAATGTAATTCCATAAAAACTCTCTTTGATTTTATTCACCGAAGATAATGATAAAAACTATTAAAGAATAATGTCAGTTGTTATCCCTTATCTTACGAGGCATACCCCTGACAATCAACTAGCAAAGATGAATAAAGAGGTCAAGCAAGGTTTGCACTCTAATGTACATCTCCTTCCATGTCTCTTCAAGATGGTTGGGTAATTGGATGAGGTGATTGGAGCACGACCTTTGAGGTGGTTGGCTAACCTTTTTCGATTTGATAGCACTTTTTTCCTGAGTATGTAGTGCTTCTAAAGTGATGCCACTTGCTTCCGAAGTTGTAATCCGAGGTAAGGTGCTATCTCTTGCTACATTGGATTTTGGATGTGGTAGGCTTCTGCTATCAGTGACGTTTTTTATCAACACCACGTCAGCCAAAATATGTTACTTACAAAGATACTCTATATATCTGAGATTTTTTTGCAGCCTACAATATATATGCTCAGTGAACTTTTTAGATCGCTTTTATGAAGTAAGGTTGCTCTTTTTCGCCTTCTATTAGGAGGATAAAGCCCTATGACTGTTGAGATTGATATTTTTTTATTAGTTAACCATCAAGATGAAATCATGTGTCAAATATTCAATGAACACCACTTCTTCTCTTTTGGTATAAAAGCTCACACTTGTGCTTTCCAAAGGCAAGATAATTCTGGCAAAGAGACGGTAAATACCATCTTCTTCTTTGAGCACAATTGTTTTGATAGC
>CAIGRK010336129.1:1469-12000 GCA_903798315.1 Fraxinus greggii | reverse complement strand
CGAAGAAATGATTGACCACAGAAGCAGAGCTGCCCAGGGACTCCCACCACTTCAGAGGCAGATAGGTAGAGGACCCACCTCTCAGATAGTAGGCCAGCAATGGACTCAGGCCGGACACGCTGTGGCTCTCACTTCGGGATAAGCACTGGCCACTGCCACTTTGAATGCAGTCCCCACCTTGGCTTATGACAATGTTGGACCCAACACTGGTAATCGGGTCAGGACCCTCAACTTCTAGAAATAGAGGACGAGATGGCAGGCCTAGAGATAGGTCCCAGGAGGAACAGAGGCCTTATTGCGCATTCCATCGCTACTATGGCCATGGCACAAGCGAATGTAGAGATGCGAATCGACCTGCAAGTAACCCTCATAATACAAGGGATAACCGCTACCAAGATAATGCGCAGAGAAACTCTCCAAGAAGAGGTGAAACGAGGTGACATTCACCCCATAATGACAGAAACAATAACAGGGAGCTGCCTCGGAGTGGACAACACCATAGGAGGAATTCGGCCGCCTCAAATGAACAACAACCCATTCGTGAGATTGACACCATTATCGGAGGATCCCATGTAGGAGGTGAATCAAAAAATGCTCAAAGAAATTACACCAGAGAGGCGAGGAGTCCACCAACGGCAAGCTATATAGTATGTCAATCTTCAAGAGGAAAGGCAGTGGAGCCCATTACATTCACCCAGGAAGATACGGCAGGTGTGCACTTCCCACATTGCGATGCTCTGGTAGTCGGGCCGCAGTAGCCCGCAACGGGCTGAAACGCATGTTGGTGGACAATGGCAGTTCAGTCAACATCCTGCTTGACACGACTTTTGACAAAATAGTAGTAGAGCATGAGCTAACTCCGATGAATTCATCCCTGTACGGATTTACTGGGAATAGTATCATTCCCAGAGGAAAAATTACTTTGGCCGTTGAGATGGGCGCATCGCCCCAGGTGGCACACCACTTCATAGAATTTTTAGTTGTTGATCGCCGATCCACATATCACGGAGTTCTGGGAAGGCCTGCCCTGAAAGAGCTATGGACGATCACCTTCATCCATTACCTCTGTATGAAATTCCCCACAGAAAGAGGAATTACCACTGTCCAGGCAACCAAATGGGATCCAGGGAATGCTATCTTAATTCTTTAAGGAAGGTAGAACCGCAAGCTAACATGGTCCAAGATGCTGAAATGTCAGAAGCCCTCGAAGAAAGAAAACCTCCAACGTAAGACATTGTCATGGTGGAGGCCAGATTCGAAGTATCTTTGGAAGAGCTAGACCCCAGGGTGATTGAGTCAGAATCACAAATCGCCTCGATGGAAGAAATGAAAACATTCCCAGTAGACTCTCAAGATGAATCAAAGGTTCTACAGGTCAGGAAGGAATTGGAAGAAGAGATTAAGGAAGAACTGAAAGACTTCCTTCGAAAGAATTCTAATGTCTTTGCATAGAGGCATGAAGACATGGTCGGAATAGACCCTAAAGTCAGTTGTCACCACTTGNAGCTAGACCCCAGGGTGATTGAGTCAGAATCACAAATCGCCTCGATGGAAGAAATGAAAACATTCCCAGTAGACTCTCAAGATGAATCAAAGGTTCTACAGGTCAGGAAGGAATTGGAAGAAGAGATTAAGGAAGAACTGAAAGACTTCCTTCGAAAGAATTCTAATGTCTTTGCATAGAGGCATGAAGACATGGTCGGAATAGACCCTAAAGTCAGTTGTCACCACTTGCAAATTGATCCGAACTGCACTCCACATAGGCATAAGATGAGGGCGCTGAATGCTGAGAGGTATAGAGCCCTGAAAGAAGAAGTGGAGAGGCTGATCAGCAATGGCTTTATCGGCGAGGTCAATTATCCGAAGTGGATTTCAAACCCTGTACTCATGAAGAAGAACAATGACAAATGGAGATTTTGTATTGACTTCTCAAACCTTAATCAAGCCTGCCCAAAGGATAGTTTCGCACTCCCAAGGATCGACCAGCTGGTAGATTCAACTGCTGGGCATGAATTGCTAAGCTTCATGGACGCCTATTCAGGCTACAATCAAATCCCAATGTTCCCAAAAGCTGAGGACGGCATCTCTTTCATCACTAATAGAGGGTTTTATTGTTACAAGTTAATGCCCTTTGGCTTGAAAAATGCCGGGGCGACCTACCAAAGGTTAGTCAACAAGATGTTTGCTGACCAGCTAGGCAAGATGATGGAGGTTTACGTTGACGATATGCTTGTGAAAAGCCTCCTGGCAAAGAAGCACATTAAGTACCTGGAAAAGGCCTTCCAAACACTAAGAAGGTATCATATGAGGCTGAACCCTCTTGAATGTGCATTTGGCGTGGCTTCAGGCAAATTCCCAGGCTATATTTTGAATCAGAGGATAATTGAAGCCAACCCAGAGAAAATCAAAGCCCTAATTGAAATGAGGTCGCCACAGAAGCCCAAAGAAGTGCAACGACTCGCGAATAGAATAGCCACACTGAATCGCTTCATCTCAAGCGCCACTGAAAAGTGCTTACCTTTCTTCAAAATCCTCAAGGGGGCCAAGAAGTTCTAATGGACCCCAGAGTGTGAGGAAGCATTCCAAGAGTTGAAAAACTACTTAGGACGAACTCCTCTCCTCAGCTGGTGTTGTGTTCGAAAGCCCAGAAGTGCACAAGCTTAACTGCGCCGTGAGGCTAGGATTTAAAGCTTCCAACAATGTGGTTGAGTATGAGGCTCTCCTAGACGGATTACAGTTAGCTAGGGAATTGCAAGTAAAGAGATTAATATGTTTGCTGACCAGCTAGGCAAGATGATTGAGGTTTACGTTGACGATATACTGGTGAAAAGCCTCCCGAAAAAAGAGCACATAAGGCACCTGGAAGAGACTTTCCTAACACTAAGAAGGTATCATATGAGGCTAAACCCTAAAGCCTCCTGGAAAAGGAGCACATAAGGCACCTGGAAGAGACTTTCCTAACACTAAGAAGGTATCATATGAGGCTGAACCCTCTTAAATGTGCATTTGGCGTGGCTTCAGGAAAATTCTTAAGCTACAGAGTAAATCAGAGGGGAATTGAAGCCAATCTAGAGAAAATCAAAGCCCTGATCGAAATGAGATCGCCACAGAAGCCCAAGAAAGTGCAACGGCTCACTGGTTAGAATAGCCACACTAAATCGTTTCATCTTAAAGGCCACTGAAAAATGTCTGCCTTTCTTCAAAATCCTCAAGGGAGGAAGAAGTTCCAATGGACCCCAGAGTGCGAGGAGCCATTCCAAGAGTTGAAAAATTACTTGGGACAAAGTCCCCTCATCACCAAGCCAAAGAAAGGAAAACCCCTATCGCTGTACTTAGCAGTGGCGGAAGATTCAATAAGCTCAGTACTTATGCGAGAAGAAGAAATGCACCAGTTGCCAATTTACTATGTGAGCAGAGCCTTGCTACATGTCGAAGTGCGCTACCCAGACATGGAGAAATTGGCCCTTTCTTTGGTCACCGCTTCCAGGAAATTGAGGTCATATTTCCAGGCCCACGACATTCACGTTTTGACAAATTTCCTGCTTCGAGAAGACTGTTGAAGTGATTTGTAGAACTCAATGAATTTGACATAGTATATACGCCCCGGAGAGCAATCAAGGGCCAAGTCCTTGCCTATTTCATTGTAGAATTTGCTAAGGTCCCTGAGATCCGAAGTGAACATGGAGCCAGCAGAACCTCCTACCTAGAATCTTTTTGTTGATGGTTCCTCAGGAGAGACAGGCTCCGGAGCTGGTGTTGTGCTGGAAAGCACAGAAGGGCACAAGCTTAACTGCGCCGTGAGGCTAGGATTTAAAACTTCCAACAATATGGCTGAGTATAAGGCTCTCGTAGCCGGATTACAGTTAGCCAAGGAATTGCAAGTAAAGATATTAATTATCAGTAGTGACTCACAATTGGTGGTAAATCAGGTCAATGGGGACTTTGTGGCCAGAGACAAACACATGGCAGCCTATCTGAAGTTGGTCATGAATTCCCTACCTAATTTTCANAGGGCACAAGCTTAACTGCGCCGTGAGGCTAGGATTTAAAACTTCCAACAATATGGCTGAGTATAAGGCTCTCGTAGCCGGATTACAGTTAGCCAAGGAATTGCAAGTAAAGATATTAATTATCAGTAGTGACTCACAATTGGTGGTAAATCAGGTCAATGGGAACTTTGTGGCCAGAGACAAACACATGGCAGCCTATCTGAAGTTGGTTATGAGTTTCCTACACAACTTCGAAAAGTTCAAGCTGATTCAGGTGCCATGCCAGGAGAATTCTCATGCAGATGCTCTATCCAAGCTGGCCAGTAGGAAAGATTCGAAGCTGCTTAAAATGGTGCCAATTGAACACCTGGCCGAACTCTCTATCAAGAAAGGTGTAGAACTGATGTAGAATAAGAGCACCCCTCCATGGATGCTACCTATCCTTGCCTACTTGAGAGAACAAACTTTACCGAATGATGAAACCGAGGCACGAAGGATTCAAAGAAGAGCTGCCCACTTCGTCTTATAAGATGATATCCTCTATAAACGTGGTTTCTCCTCTCCCCTTCTTAGATGCACGGATGGAGAAGAAGCGAATTACATCCTTAGGGAAGTGCATGAAGGTGTTTGTGGAAATCACTCTGGTGGACCGGTCTGGCACACAAAATACTCAGACAAGGATATTAGTGGCCAACCCTGAAAAGGGATGCAATTAATTTCGTGCGCATACTGTTATATCTAGCCTCTGGCCATTTGCCAAAAGGGGTATGGACTTCATTGGCCCCTACCCAAAGGGAGAACGAATGCTCACTTCGCCATTGTCGCTATCGACTACTTCACCAAAGGGTAGAAGCAGAACCTCTATCTAAGATTACCGAAGCTAATACTTCCAAATTTCTCTGGAAGAACATCATATTTCGGTTCGGCATACCTCATTCTCTGGTCTCGGATAATGGAAAACAGTTCGACAACAAGAAGATCTGGGATTTATGCGATGAGCTCGGGATCAGGAAACATTTCTCTTCACCTCATCATCCCCAAGCCAACGGTCAGGTCGAGGTGGTCAACAAGACCATAAAGCTCACTTTGAAAAAGAAGCTGGATGCCTCCAAAGAGGCTTGGGTAGACGAGCTCCCGGAAGTCCTCTGGGCCATCAAGACTACTTACAAAACAACTATCGCGGAAATTCCAATTTCAACAACTTACGGAGCTAAAGCCATGAGCCCTGTAAAAGTTGGCATCCCTTCTCCTCGTCGTATCCACTTCAACGAGGTGGCAAATGATGAGTCAAGGAGACTCGAACTAGATCTCCTTGAAGAAAGGAGGGACGATTATTAGACCAAGCTCACCTCTTATCAGCGTAAGATGATGCACTACTATAATGCCAAAGTGAAGAAAATGGCCTTCCGTATCGACCTGGTCCTTTGCAAGGTGTTCCCATAAACTAAAGAACCTGGCACAGGAACCTTAGGCCCTAACTGGGAAGGCCCTTACCGAATTGTTCAAGAGGTAAAACCTCGTACGTACAAAATAGAGGACCTAGGAGGAGAGGTGAAGCCTCACCCCTGGAACATCGAACACCTAAGGAAGTACTACCAGTAGGAAGTTTGTCACTAAATATTACAATCAAATGAATGAATTTTCCGTTCCACCTCGCTCACACATTGAAACATCGAAGTAACCTTGCTGAGGTGCANACTACTATAATGCCAAAGTGAAGAAAATGGCCTTCCGTATCGACCTGGTCCTTTGCAAGGTGTTCCCATAAACTAAAGAACCTGGCACAGGAACCTTAGGCCCTAACTGGGAAGGCCCTTACCGAATTGTTCAAGAGGTAAAACCTCGTACGTACAAAATAGAGGACCTAGGAGGAGAGGTGAAGCCTCACCCCTGGAACATCGAACACCTAAGGAAGTACTACCAGTAGGAAGTTTGTAACTAAATATTGCAATCAAATGAATGAATTTTCCGTTCCACCTCCCTCACGCACTGAATCACCGAAGCCACCTTGCCGAGGTGCAAGCCTCTCTAAGGGGTCACCTCCAAGACATCTGCGTAATCAGAGGCGGTGTGGATGCTATCTATGATGAAAGAGAAAGTGCACCTATTACAGCGACCTTGCTGAGGTACAAGCCCCTCCCAAGGGGTCACCTCAAAGACATCTGCATAATCAGAGGCGGTGCAGGTGCCATCTCTGATGAAACAGAAAGTGCACCTATTGCAACAACCTTGCTGAGGTGCAAGACCCTCCCAAGGGGTAACCTCCAAGACATCTGCGCAATCAGAGGCGGTGCGGGTGTCATCTCTGATGAAACAGAAAGTGCACCTATTACGGTAATCTTGCTGAAGTGCAAGCCCCTCCAAAGGGGTCATCTCCAAGACATCTGTGTAATCAGAGGCAGTGCGGGTGCCATCTCTAATAAAACAGAAGATGCACATATCAAATGCCGATGCGATATTACTTGATCATCTCCTTGGCTTCTTCCATTTTATTGTGGTTAAGCGAGACCAATGCGATATTACTTGATTATTATTGGCTTCTCCCACTTCGCTGTGGTTAAGCGAGGCCGATGCGATATTACATGATTATTCATTAGTTTCTTCCATTTATTGCGGATAAGCGAGGCTGATACGATATTACCTGATTATTCATTGGCTTCTTCAATTTTTTTGCGGATAAGCGAGGCCGATGTGATATTACTTGATTATTCGTTGGTTTCTTCCATCTCATTTAATGGTTAAGGCAAGTAGATGCAGTTATGAATAATTTGCAGTTGTTTATCCGAAGCAACGATAGAAGAGGTGATTGCTTTGTACAATTAAAATAAAGGCGAAGTGAATAGGAAACAAATTTCATTAGTCTAAGAGGGCCATTACAAAAGTAAAATTTACAACTTTCCTAATCGAGGTCAACAGCGGCCTCAGCTTCTTCCTCAACGGCATCCTCCTCTTCCTCCATCACATGTCGGCCTCCACTGGGGCCCTCGAATTCCTCTTCCAGGAACTCAATGTTCAGCTCGTGATGCCTCTTACGGAGGTAAGACATCATCTCGTCGGAGGCCCAAAAGTTGGCGAGTTATCATACTTGGGCGTTTGGTCAAAGTTGTCCTTATAATTCTGGACCGCCGCCTCGTCGATCGTCTTCGCTTCAGCCTCGAGGGAATCAATCTCTTTGGCCTAGGCTTCAACGAGCCTTTTTAGCTCTCATTTTTCCTTGTTTGCCTCTGCCAACACCTCCGAGGCTATACGTTGGTATTCATTGGTATGGTCGACCCTCTTAGTCAGGGCAACCACTTAGGAGACGGACTCGCGCAGCTTGTTCTTCAGTTAGTTGACTTGGATCTCGGCCGTGTCTAACTTTGAAGTGGTCGTTATCCACTTCTCCTCTACCTCTTTCGCCTCCTTTTTGGCCTTGGCCACTTCGGCCTCCCATGTTTCCTAGGCTTTGAACTTCTCCTCCAGTTCATCGTTCCTTTTGCGGAGGCCTCTGACTAGGTCCTCGGCCGCGGTGCCCATACTTAAGGCCCTGGCCACACATGCATTATTACCGGCCAACAGATCATCAATTTTGCACGAGGCAGCGTGATTTTGCCAGTCCTCGATCCAGTACTTTCCGTGGATCTAGGCGGCGGAGGCGGTTTCGGGAGACAGCATTTCCAAAACTGCCTCGGGGAGGTCCTCATCCTTGGTTCCCAGGAAATCATTGGTTTTTCCTCTGTCCGAGGCGTAAGCAGGCCTCTTTTGCCTCTTCCTGGTTGGCTCCCAGAAAAAGTAGGCAGTAATTGGTACAATGGCCAGGGGAATCGATGAGGCAGTCGCAACAGTGACTCCCGGCTGATCCGAAAAAAGTTAGGAGCCAACCCTTTTTCTTTTCACGAGGGGGGCTCCTTCCTCCACCTCGTCTTCCTTAGCAGGCAACGGCCAGCCCTGCTGAGTGTAAGCAGATGCTCCGACTGCTTCTTATAATCGCCGAGCTGGTTTCCAACATTTTAGCCTCCGCCACGCTATGGCGGATGGTGGCAAAATCAGGCCTCAGTGGCTTCTTCTTCTCAGAGTCAACTACAAAAGAATTGCTATCTTCAGAAAGAGAAAAGAAATAGTTAAAGAAGAATCGAAACAATGTAGTTACCCTGGTTCGTCATCAGCCCTGTAAAACAAAGTGATGGTTATGATCTATGAGCTCTTTGTAACTCCTCTCCGAAAAAGGCATCTGGTACAGCTGGCGGATGATATCCCACTCCTCATCGGAGATTTCGTACCTCGGAAGGGAGCCTCCAGAGATCAGAAATATTAAAACCATGAGCAATTAGCAAAGGGAAATCAAATCGGTAAACTACTTACTATATGTAGAGTAGGTGGTGGGGACGGTCAGAGGCGCCATGGGATCATTCTCCATGGTATCCCAACGGCCTGGGGCCCAAAACCACGAGCTCCTTCAGCCTTTGATTGAGGAAGGCGACCTGACCACAAATGGTGAGTGGGACCCCAGGGAGCCGGTAGTACCAGCCTTTGCTCGTTTTCCCCGACTGTGAGTTTTAGGAAGAAAAGTGAGTGGAATATGTTGAAAGGCATGTCCACTCCGATGCTGACCCATCTCCATAACATCCATTTCCTAACCATCTGGGACCAGGAGTTGGGGTTGAGTTGTGTTGGAGTCAACCCCGTAGGACCCAAGCGCTAGTTTGAAGAAAGGGTGGAAAGGAAGCCTCAACCTGGCCCAGAATAAATGGTCGCTCACTGCTACACACCCTGGCCTAGGATAGCAGGCTCTCTCGTACGGTTCAGGTCGGATGAGCTGAATGTTATGTGGAATTCTAAAAACATTCATACATTTTTCTATCTGCTCCGAGGTGATTTTTGATGGGTATTTTGATGCCTCCCATTGGATAGATGTATCTACAGGAGAGGCCGAGCATTTCCAAACATTCTCTTCGGCCATAATGGCTACATTCAGCTCGTCCGAAGATATTAGTATAGGCTCCCTGAGTGTGGAACTCTCCTCGCCTTGCCCCTCCCATCTCAATGTGGAAAATATTCAAAAAAGAAAAAGATGTGGAAGCTGAAAAATGCGATTACCTAGTTTAACAAAGCGAATATGTTCGCTTGCCGAATTCTCCAAAGTATACGCCGGAGTTCTAGTCTCTCGCCGGAGAAGAAAACAGAGCAAACTCGAAAGAACTTTTGAGAGATTTTCAGAAAGGTAAAAAATTTACAAAGTGAGAGAAACGGAACTTATATAGGCAATCTAAGACTTGCCCCAACCATTGGATTGACTCCTATCGTATCTGACCCATCCAAAGCTAAGACCCTAGAATCACCGTTGAAATCAGAAGTCACGGAGATTAACGATCCTGATGAAGCGGTGAGTCTCACGTACAATCTAAACGCGTCGTCTCGAGAAATGGTAGCTGTGCCATCATTACCATTTATGGCAAAGGAGGCGTGCCTTGGAAGCAAGCAAATGTCCAATTGATATGTCTCGGGAAGACGCGAACGCTTTCAAATCAATGGCACAAGGTCTAAGAGTCGCTTCGGAGTTACCCTTCACCTCGCTACTTTAAAGTTTCGGGTTGCAACAACTCTCTACAGAGTTGCCAACCCTTATCACTTCGACCAAGGCAGAATCTGATGTTGCAACAACTCCCTTTAGAGTTGCCAACACCTATCGCTTCGACCGCAACATCTCTCCACGGAGTTGCTAACCCTTATCACTTCGGCCATAGCAAAATCTGATGTTATAACAACTCCCTTTAGAGTTGCCAACTTCTATCGCTTCGACCGCAACAGCTCTCCATAGAGTTGTCAACCCTTATAACTTCGGTCAGAGCCGAATCTGATGTTGCAACAACTCCCTTTAGAGTTACCAACTCCTATCGCTTCGACCGCAACAGCTCTCCACAGAGTTGCCAACCCTTATCACTTCGGCCACATCATGGTTCACTTCGTATTAATTTTTGGCGAAATCATTGGTGTTCGCCGCTCAACTGCCCGCCTCAAATGCTGTCCCCATGCGTCCCAACAACAATTAAAACTAAAAGTCCTTGTACTATATACATATCCATACATGGACTTGTATGACTATTGTTACGGGCCTGTGGCAGACCCTACACTTCACCGACAAGTGTCTCCTACGCGATGAACTAGGTGATTACGTACGGGACGAGCGGTTGCATATGCCGAAGTGATTTCAAGGGAGACGAATTGAACGTATGCTGGTGAAGGAGCCAAACTCATCTGTGACATACTCCGCTTCTACGGCTCGCACCTTCCTCACCTCGCTCCAGCAAAGATCTCTTGTACAAAGATCTTTCTAAAATCAAATCTCTAACTGATGGGACGTGTAGCTGGACCCAAATGGTCAATTCAACTGCCTTAGGGATATTTAATGCGAGCCAACCTATGGAGGGATGGATTGACGCCTAAAATGGAATGGGCACTGAGGATCTGACAACACATGTCTCCTCATCCAACGGCTTTCCTCTTCCCACACTTATTATAAAAATCCCCTCCATATGCCAGAAGAAGGATTCCGAATCAAGATT
>CAIGRK010336127.1:2186-20282 GCA_903798315.1 Fraxinus greggii | reverse complement strand
ATTTGCCCATTTTTGGTGTAAATTTTATTTTAGAATAATAAGAAAAAAGAAAAATATATTTAAAAAAAAAAAAAAGGATCAAACGTGTCTTAATTAGTAAATAACTTTTTTTTAAAATAAAAAAAAAAAGGAAAAATCATTGTGTAAATTTCTCAAGTATTTGGATAGACGTACTTTTTGGGCATATTAATTGACATCGTCAACTTCGCCCTCAGTCCAATTGCACTCTGCTGATCAAACCCTAACTTCAAGCTCCTCGCCTGAACGGCACACTCATCACTAGCAAAGAGCTGCTCCATAGAACATGGCTGTTGAATTTTGATGACGATTTCCAGGTATTTATATCTTTCATAATTCTCTTTTAATTTTTCCTTTTTTTGGCAATGTGAATTTTCATTTATATAAATATATTTTCTTGATTGTCAACGTGGATATGTATATCTTTATGATACGTTCAAGGTTTATGGGATATTGCGTGTTAAATGTTGATTAACCTTCTTTATTGTGCAGACACTTTTGAAGTTTGTATGTTATTGTTATGGGTTGGAATCTGAAGTATATGAGAAAACGGATGGTAGCTTAGTAGCGCAACTGGCAAGAGTTCTTCTGAAATTGTGAGCAGCTGTCTGGATAATGGAGAGTCAAGGAATAATGATAGGGACAAAAGGCCTAATCAAGAAGCATGAATTTGTAAGAATTATCATTCAATGTTTATATTCCTTAGGCTATGAGAAATCTGCTGCTTGTTTAGAAAATGAGTCCAACATTTCATGCAAATCACGGGAATTTGAGTCCCTCGAATCACATGTTCTCAGTGCGAGTTGGGATGATTGCATTGAGACTCTTTATAGAATCAACGGCATGACTGATGAAACTAGAGCTTCTGCATTATTCCTTGTTCTTGAGCATTTCTTGTTTGAGTGTTTGAACCGTGGGGACAATTCTTTGGCTTTGGAAATATTACAAAAACGGATTGCTTGTTTAAAGTTGGATAAAGATAAGGTTCACAAGTGTGCTTTTGAGATGCTTTCCTTGAAGCAACTGCAAATGGGTAGTGTTGACTGCAATGTGATTCATGAGTTGAGAAAAGGATTGGTCGTGGACCTGGAGAAAGTTTTGCCTCCACCCATTTCATTCCCTGAGCGCAGGCTGGAGCATTTGGTTGAAACGGCTGTCAGTGCTCAGTTAGATAATTGTATATACCACAGTTCTGACATGGTATCCCTGTATGAAGACCACCATTGTGATCGAGATCAGTTTCCTACTGAGACCATTCAGGTTGACTAATAGACCTCTCTGTCTTTTGTTGGCTGCAACTAAATTAAGCTTTTAATATTCTTGTCTGGAAATTTATCCACTACCTTAGGAATGCCTAAATTAATTTTTGTAACTTTCATCCATTGACTCTTAACTAATCATACACAGTGGGTCAATTTTCATAAATTTCATCGTAAATGTTAAACAAATGTGAGAAGGAATAAATCAAAAGTTTGGCTAGTCAAGCATGAGCTAGTAGATCATTGCAAGATTTCAGAAACAAAACTGAGTGGAATCGTTTTATTTCATCAAATACGCAGAAGGTAAGTATGGTGCACATTTCGACATGAATGGTTGTGTATTTTGAATTGTTAGTTTCCATGTTCTGGGAGTTAGAAATGGATTGAATTGCAAAGAATAGAGAGTCTGACTATGGTAGTTAGAATTTGTTTTGTTTCCTTAATAGAGTTAAAAGCATTAATTGACAGTCCAGTAAGTGAAACATAAGTTTGGCATGATCAACAGAGAGCAAATCTTATTTGATAGTTTACTGTCATACGTTTGCTGATTGAAAACGGTTTTATACAGTTGCAAATTTTCAATTATTTGGCCTGCTAAAGTTGGGTGAAGCACCCATATCGTGCTATATAATATGCAATTCTTTAATGTGGAGTTTGTGTAAAAACCATTTTGTCTTGAGTCTTATCTGGTAGCAGAGAAAATTAGTTTGTTTTATTTGTTTTTTACAAGCGGTAGCAGAATCAAATTTTGTAATCCTTCTGTTTAACTTTTTATTAGTTCCTCTTTATTATGGAACCCACTGACACCCATTAAGCTTTCTAGAACAAAAGCCAAGGTACGATTTGGTGTGTTTTTATCGGTAAATACCTTGGCATAATTCCCATAATTTTTTATGAAGAATCTTACAGTATAGAAGATTGGATTATATAGAAATATGTTGAGACTTGTTAAATTCATGGGGCTAGAGTTTCTAATAATTGCTTTTTAAGGTGACTAGCTGAGAATGGCACAGTGAGCTATTTGTATGAAATGTGAAATATGATTGTTAGAATATGGAAATCACTAGGTTTGTAATATGTATGGAAAGGAGGAACAGTGATATTCAGATAGAGAGTTCAACTCTTGCTTAAAAGACTTACGAGACAGATTTGTTTTTATTTTTATTTTTTTATGATGAGAAAGCTCTACAATTCATCAGTTGCTTGATTGATTGAGTGACGTAGTTTTAGCTAATAAAGGATTAGCGATTAATCCATAACATGTAAAACGTTACCCTTTACTCGTCACAATTATTTGTTGGTTTGAGGCATCTTCTTTTGTAAATCTATTGTAGATACCATGAGGTTATTTGTTTTACCGTCAAATTATTGAATCTGTATGCTGCATTTCGTGTCTTTATGGCAGACTCTAACGAATCATATGAATGAAGTATGGTTCGTCCAGTTCTCTAACAATGGGCAGTATTTGGCCTCATCATCAAGTGATTGCACAGCCATCATATGGAAGGTAAGTTTTGAGAACTCCTTTCCAAATGTTAATTTGAAGTATATAAATAAGTTGTTATTAATACATGGTCATCTGATTTTGATTACTGATTTTTCAATATCAATATGATGCTGTAGCTTTAAAGTTGTTGCCTCTTAAGATTGAAAAATTTATCAATTTTGAGGTGATCAATTACAGGACACGTAATGGTTTAACTATTTATTAACACTTAAAATTTCCATTATTGTTTGCTCTCTCTACGTATCGCGTGTGTTTTCCTTTTCTTTCTTTCTTTTTTTTTTTTTAATTAGATTGAAGAGTGGGTGAATGGTGATACATTCATCCTATGTTTGAACCCCATTTTTTGTGAAAAAACAAGTTATGTACTAGTGATTTTTTTTTTGGGAGGATGTATGGTTAAAAAGTAAGGAAAAATTATAGGTTTACATGCAAAATTATTTTATTGGGAGAATGTAGTTGAAAATGAGTTGGGGGAAAAAATGAGTTTTTATAGAATGTGTTCAAAATAGGGGCTGAATCTGTATCTTTCTTTTTTTTTAAATAATTATTTGAGCTGCTCCCCGCATTTTCCCTTTATTGTACATTTTTTTTAATGCTTACATGTCAGTATCCACTACATGCAAATATTTGCAATTAAAAATTTTCAGATCTTCTCATGTCTTGAGCCCAAAAAATAAAAAAACAAAACTTACTATGTCTTGCTAAATACCTTCATACCAATAGGTAGTAACATTTAAATATGAAGAGTTTGGCAATGAATGGTACGAGATGACGGATGCCTATCTCTAATATCTTAAATTTGTTCCTCTTTCATTAATGTTTAAATTAATTTTGGTCTAATTTGGGATCAATGGTAATACATTGAATCTACATTACAATTTGGAGTTTATGGACCAATAAGATAGTTGATAGGTTCTTGATTAAAGATCGCAACAAATACCATTTAATGAAATGCAGCAGTAGTACATACACGTAATTTGCTTGAGTTGACAACTGTCCTTTGTTTCTATGATTTGGAGTCAAAGTATTCATTCTATTTTATAATATATCTTCTGTAGCTAATATTTGTTGACCATTACCACCATTCATCCGTGCCCAAATTATATAGTCTACATGTGGTTGAATTTCATTAGTTCTGCTGTCTATGTTTGTATCCTACATTGTACCTCCCCAATTAGTATTGGTTGATAATGAATTTTTTTCAGCTCAATTCCTATTGTAAACTGTGTTTGATTAATTTTAGTTGAATCAGTCTCAGATTTTTGATAACATCTGGTTCTTGTTTGTAATTATGGTTTCACTTTGAAGAGAATTTCTAAGTACGTGTACGGTTGACAAATAGTTGCAACAATCCATTTTCATTGTTATATTATATTACATTCAAAACAATGAAATGGTGGCACCAATTAAGTTTATATAGAGCATCTAAAATGGCTATGAGTTTCTCCACTCCCCTCGAAGACAAAATCTATCTCTGAAACTATGTGCATGTGCCCTCCTGATATGGGAAACATGTTTTCTGCATAAATTTATTTGTTGGTTCCGATTTTACAAGCCAAAACGGACGTCAGTGGTAGAATTCCGAACGGTCTCTACTTGAGTTAGATTCGAATTGGTCAGAATGATATTCAGCTTAAGCAACTTCAATATCCTATTTCCTTCAACCACCAAATTTTTCGTGATTCTCAATTTTTTAGTAGAAGCCACTATAATATAAATCCCGTGACGAGACACTGACCAAAGAAAATGTTCTGTAAAATGTAACCAATAAGCAGAAGTAGCACTAGTTGATTATATCATTGGCCCTTGGTTCTCTCCAAATAAGTTATTTTCTTTCAAATAGATTAATTAACGTTTTAGACCATGGTTGCCATTTCAAGAATTTCTGTTAGCTTTCAACTTTACTGTTTATAGATATAGCTTTATGTTTAAGAATGCTGATTTCAAGGATGAAATTGTGGAAGCTAGCTTCCTGGGCAACAGAACCTAGCCTTTTGGGAATGGTTGATTTATTTGACCCTAGGTTACTTGACTTCTCAATTTGACGGAATTATACATATTTTACATCACGTTTGATAATTTCATAGATGATTTTGCTGTATTTACTTTCACTACGTCCAAGAAAAAAGAAACTAGATTTCGGCTTGCTCCCGAAACATGGTTTTCCACATAAATCTTTTCTATATTAGAAATGTAGGATGACTAAATGCATTTCTTGGAACTATCTGGAAAGTTTTTGAAGTTAGGTACCAGGCTACCGAGGAAACTTTTGCAGCATTTGGAGCTTTGAGTTTTTTGTTATCCCTTGCTCTTATGGAATACTTAAATCTAGGTCATGGACTTTACATAAAGAAAAACAAAATTAGTTTTCAATTTTGTAACTTTAACTAAAAATCAAGTTTTATTTCATGAATAAAAAATCGTAATGGATGCTTAAAAAACCGTGCAGACGGGCTATAGTTATTGGAATTTGTGTTTGCTTTACATGCTGTGATACCCAGAATTTAGGGAACTAACTATTATTCCCTATTTTCTTACTTCTTTTCCCTTGTTCAGGAAGTTAAACCTTCTTAAGCATGTTTCCTGGTGAAGTTGGACACTTAATCTCTTAGTGGCTTGAGTGACTCCAACAGTCAACTCAGGTGAGGCATACCTGTTAAGTTCCAAGATTCGGAGGAATATTAATTAATATATGGAGGCATTTTCTATATAGAAGTTTGTTTGTGCTATTATTGTCTTTATGCAACATGAACCCTGTTTATCTTCCAAAATTACACATTATTTTTAGTATTTTGATGGCAATATGTAGTAACTGGATATTATGACAAAATGTATATCTGCCTCGCTAATGAACCTATAAATCAAATACGACTTAGGCAATTTATATGACCTATGAGAAATAATGAAGAGTCTACATTGCTGCACGCTTTAATTATTTTTTAATTGCGAGTTGGTGCAAGTTAATTTATTTCTTTGCATTACATATAAACTCTTCATACAACGCATATACCTATTATGTTGGGTGATGTTTCATCTCAGCGTGTATGTATTGTATTTTAAATACAACTTGACTCAATTTTATGGTTTTCGACGAACATTGGTTTCTGAGTGCAATTGTAATCATTTTATTTTCAGGTGCAGGATGATAATAAAGTATCATTGAAGCACTTATTACGTAGCCACCAAAACCCTGTTTCCTTTGTAGCATGGAGTCCGGATG
Source organism: Fraxinus greggii (assembly GCA_903798315.1). Taxonomy (NCBI): domain Eukaryota; kingdom Viridiplantae; phylum Streptophyta; class Magnoliopsida; order Lamiales; family Oleaceae; genus Fraxinus; species Fraxinus greggii. The sequence continues at coordinate 14,278 of CAIGRK010336127.1, read as the reverse complement.
ACACCATGTTGCTAACTTGTGGAAATCTGGAAGTTCTTAAACTCTGGGATGTTGAAACAGGCACGTGTAAACATACATTCGGAAACGATGGTTTCATTGTCAGCTCGTGTGCTTGGTTTCCGGATTCTAAGCGTATTGTCTGTGGCAGCTCGGTTCCTGAAAAGGGCATTTATATGTGGGACTGTGACGGTAATGAGATTAAGGCGTGGAAAGGTATGCGGATGCCCAAGGTATTGGATCTCGCTGTGACAGCAGATGGAGAAAGACTCATCAGCATACTTTCTGACAAAGAAATAAGGATATTGAATTTGGCAACAAATGCTGAGCGTGTTATTTCTGAGGAGCATTCGATCACATCCCTTTCAACGTCGAGGGATAGTAAATTCCTAATTGTCAACCTTAATAGCCAAGAGATTCATGTCTGGGATATTGCTGGAAAAGGGTCGGAACCATTTCAGTACACTGGCCACATGCAACAGAAATATGTGATACGGTCTTGCTTTGGTGGCTTGAACAGCATGTTTATCGCCAGTGGAAGTGAAGATTCCAAGGTATGCTCATCCTCTGCTGTGTTTCTCCATCCCTTATCTGTATTTTCAAATGGATAAAGATGAATAAAAAACATTCTGTGCATATTTGCAGGTATACATATGGAATCGACGATGTTCCTCTCCAATTGAGGTGTTGTCGGGGCACTTGAAGACGGTAAACTGTGTTAGCTGGAACCCTAGGAAGCCTCAGATGTTAGCTTCAGCAAGTGATGATCAAACAATTCGTATATGGGGACCTAGTCGTATGTCCCATTAGGACAGCAATGTATATAACAGCTCTAGTACCTTACCTGCATTATTTCATTTGTAATTTCTCTGTAAGTATGCAGGCTGCTTATGATTAATCATTGAAATTTTGGCACATATCTGGGCTGTAAATTTTTTTCCCAATCCTTATTTCAATCTATTATTATTATTGTCTTGCATATTTTTGTTTTAGGTTTCTTTTCTTGATCAAATCATTTAATTAATATGTAGTGATGAACTTTGTTGACGAATTAATTCCATTGCAAATTTGTTTAAAAAAATGTTTACAGCAAAATAATGTTGAATAAATTTATGTATGGAATGTAAAATAATGTTGGTAATTCATCAATAATTGCAATATAAATTGTTCGTAGATAATTTTTTGTCGCCATTGCCGTGTTTCTTTTTAAGAGTATGTCCAATGCTAATACGGATTGTGAGGAAAGTGTCAATCATCAAAATAGACATGTTAAAGAAAAAATATAATTCTCCAATGGTACCAATATTGGACTCTATTTAGGTGACGTGACCAAAAAAAAAAAAAAATTGAAATTGTGGAGAACAATCTAAATATAGAGACAATGTTCTTTCTCTTTATCGCTCTCTCACCCATCAAAATAATTGTTATATATTGTAAATCCGTCGCTCAAGCTCAAAACTCTGTTAGATGAAAAACACTGACGTTCTACACATAAGCGTGGAGAGCACTTAATATGCTTAAACCTTTGTAAACGGAATTTCAATTAAGGAACATGAACAATTTTTTAGTTTACACAATACCAAAATCAAATGTTTATAAAATACATGTATGAATATTTCATTTCAAAATCAAATCTTTCTTGCAATTGGCTGTTTGTTATTCTTAAATATGAGTACATCTTAAGGCCCAAAATCTGTAATTTTGAGCACCTGTAATTAATGTGTAATTTTAAGAAAAGAAATTTAAAGAATATCTATTTTAAGAAATTCGGCTTCAAATCAAATTAAAGTATATTACTATTTACAGTCATTCATTACCGTAATAACCTTTCGAATAAAAACCTACTAATCGTTATATGTATGTCATGTAGAATGACTACGTTAGTGAGCGACTATAAATAGCATTACTCTTAAAAAATGATAGATTACAAGCATTCTTCTGCACATGAGGAGAGGGGAGACTTCTCTTTAAACAACAATTTTTTAAATTGGTTATCACTACCACCCAAGCAGATGCGGAGAGGAGGAGGGGGGCGGGGTGGCCTCTAGCCCATATTTGTCTCAAGTCCGTTTAATTTTTCATAGATAAATTTTTTTCTACGTATCAATCCAGTGCTAATTTTTTTTTTTTGGTTCTCCTCTCGACTCCGTCTTTGCATCCAAGAGAATGAAAACTTAATACTGATGGATGTTCAAAAGGAAATTCATAGAGAATGCTGCTAGATAGCAATTAGCATTATTTGTATTTTACTCTTTTTCTTTGGACATGGAAATTATTTAATGGTTGATTATGATTGTGTATACAATGTGCATAAGCGAAGGCGTTCATGAGTAGTTCCATATCTAACTACAGAGGTAACCTATACGTGCTTGCTTGTAGACGTTCCGTTCTCTCATAAAAAGTAACGTGGTAACACATGTTAGAACATCTCCAAAAGACTCTAACTACAATCTGCTTTCTATTTTAAAGATGTCAATGTTTAAAAATGGACTCCGAGAAACTATGTTTTAACTTCTTAAAATCGATTGAGCTTGACTCTCTACATTATAATTTAAATGCATTTAATAAGTTAAAAATTTCAATACTCTACTTCTTAAATTGTTCAAATTATCTTTGAACTGATTGCTCATTAATATATAAAAAATATGAAAAATAACAATTTAGGACAAATCAATAAATATTTATTGAAACAGCAAAATACAGAACCAAAATACAGATTATTATTGAAGTATAAAAAATTTACTCTCTAAATTGAAATATGTTCATGTATTATACATCCATTATCTCTTTTGAAAATGCTCAAAACATTGAATCTGACCTCGCCTTGTATGGACTCTTTTTGAATCTCTTATGTCTTTCCTTTTTTCTTTTTTTCCTTTTTTTTTTTTGAATGTGCCCATGTTTTCCATTGTAAAACCTTAGTCCCTATGGACCCTCTTCCGTCCTGGTTTCCAGGCTTTCAAGCCTGCTTTGTTATTTTAGGCCCATGCTAGGTCTACCTTGCTTTTTTCCAGTTTCAATACAACTCCACATCGATCGGTGTGGTTTTATTTTGAATAATAAAATAGTAGTAAATTTGTAATTATTAATTTTGATAGAAATTCACATTTAAAGGTGACTTCATAAACTTAAAAAATAGAACTATTACAAGTGATGTGAAATACAATTAGATCGTGCAAAGTTATACGAACAAACTTTGTCTAAATTTAAACATTATAGAGATATTGCTTGAAGTCTTTGAATAAAAGTACTTAAAATATCCTAAAATAACTTACTTTTCTCCATTTAGTTCACTTTTTTACTTTAGTACTTTTGGACTTTGAGACGGATGAAAACTTATTAGATTAATAATAATTGCATAGTCACAATTAGATTTAATATTGTCTAAATAACTATATAATTTTTAGATCTTTGTCAACTAATTTCTTTTCTTTTATATTAAAGTATTAAGGCGTAAGTTGACAATTTTATTTTAAAACGTAACTAAGTGAACAAGGTGTAAGATTACAATTTTATTTATTCATTGGACAAAAAATGGTGGCGTCCACTTCATCATAAATTGGTGCATGGTACTAGGTAGCATTACTCTTCTTCTTTTTTTTTAAAGCTAGAAAAAGTGTCGTAGAGCCCGCCACCTCACTCATTGATCATTCAAATTTCACTTTTTCTGCAATAGTTTTACTACAAATCACTGTTCTTTTTATCAGCAATTTGACTAATTTCTTCCCATGGAATTTTGTTCAAACCGACAAATTCCACAAAAATTCACCTCTCGACTGTTGTGGGAGCATCGCTCTTTTTTCATTCTCTATCAAAATCAGTTTCTCACATCAAATGCAAAATGCCTCTACCCCTTCACACCATTCAAATATTTCTTTTCTGCACCTGCTTTCCACTTATTGAACACCCCCTACGGGCTCTGTTTAATTTTCTTCTTTTCACAATTGTTGGGATTCAAACAACTCATTCCATTCATCAAGTAGATGAGACCCTCGTCCTTTTTTCATCCTCATCTTCCTCTTCCTCTTCCTCCTCTTCCGCTGCTCCCACCACCACCATCACCCTCTGTCGATGGCAAAGCATACAATTCCAAGAATGGCAGTCCAGGGTGTCTTATGGGGGTATTACGCCGGCTTCTTTGCCTTAATAATCTTCCAACGCGCCCTCGTAATTATTTCAAAGAAGAGGAAAAACAGCCTTTAGTCAGTGACAAGTTACAGTTCGTGGAAGAAGCAAACTATCACCAAGGACTTCAACACACCAGGAGTAGTGGCTAGGCTAATGGGATTAGAATCACGGCCACATATTATGGAGAAAAGTCCCAATTCAATTGGGCGAAGCCAGTCGATGAATGACATTCATTCATTGACGCATTTGAAGTCAATACAAGGGAGCAGACGTAACGTAAAGAGCTTTCGTGAAATTTCTAGCTATAAAGAGCTAGAAGATGAGAGCTTTTTCATTATTAGCTTTGAGGATGCAGGCGAAATTTGGCAAGGAATGAAATCAGACACGAATTCTGGTGAGAAGCAAAGAAAGAAAGCTATTTGCAAGAACAATAGTAGAGAGATTATGCAAGAACAGAATAAAGAAAATCAAGATGCAAATAAAATTCCAAAAGGCCAAAAGCAGGATAACGTGATTGATTCTGAAAAGATTTACAGCGACTGTGAGGTTAGGGATCCATGTAATGTACTTTAGAATTCCTGTCAAAAGTCATATCTTGTTTACGAATTAGTTGACTCTGCTCACAAGAGAAGAGGAAGAACAATAATAAAGAAAGCTAAATCCAAGGTAACCAAATTGGGGACAGGTTGTGATTCAAAAGATTCAAGCCCGAATTCTGTTCTTGTTCTTGATTTAGCAGAAGTCACACCTGAACCTGATCCAGACTCTCCAAATTCAGGTTAGATTCCTCAGTCATGAATTGTTACAGTGCATGAATAATTATAATTTGAAAGTGTAACTTGTTTGAATTATAGAGTAGGGAAAGTTGCAAGTTTAGCAAATCCAAAACCCAGGACATTATCTGAGGAACTTGAGAATTACAGAAAGGCAGAGAAAAGAAGGTTGATCAGAGATGATTATGATACTAAGAGAAGTAAAGAGAAGTGGGATGAAGTTTGTCAACTGGTTGAAAGGGAGACATCACAATCCAATTGGATATTCAAAGATATATTAAAGGAGGCCGAAGATTTCGAAGCGATTGGAAGATATTTGGATCTACAAATTCTTGATGGACTGTTGGCTGAGCTACTCAGCAACTTGGAAATTCCTATGAAAAGTTTAGACCTACCACCTTAATATTCAAGTCTTATCTTTTCAATGAATTTAACACATGGTACTGACATTTTTTTCAGGCAAATAGTTAACCTGTACATTATTTCAATTAAAAGCAAAGAGAAACACATCTTTGCGTTCCTTTGGACAGTATTTTAAGAAACGAGTTTTCTGTACAAAACCATACTGTCAAAAGTTGGAGAGAGGGTTTCATGAAGGATTAACAACAAAAATTAAAGCCAGGTATAATAAATATTAGAAATAATCTAATCCTTAATTACACCTCTATTATATAAAAAGAGACCTAACGAAACTGTGGGATAACTTACCAACAGAAGGGATTCAAGCTGCTAACAAGACTACATACAATGATATAAGATGCATACCTGATCAAATATCAGTGCAGAATTATTCTCGTTGGAAGGCACACTCCAGAAAACTGCTCTTCCACAACACCTCCTTCGCAAGCTACTAATTTCATTACAGAATCACCAATAACAAGACACCTCCGATGGGCTTCCATTAAGCTTGAACAGAGAACCTGTTCAATCCAGTCCTCAACTGCATTCTCCCTGTCTGTTAACCAAGCAGCCGCAAGTATTTGAACCATGACTTCTTGATCAATTTCAAGGAAAATATCAGGTCCAACTACTTTCTGAAATCCAAGGCTGATCATGTTCAAAACTTTCAGGGCCAGAGAATCAAAATCAAATGGTTTGAAAACCACATTTTCATCAACATGGCCAAGCAATTCTTCCAACCACACTTCATATTTGGTCTCACCATCACATTTATCATTATCAATATCATTGTCCTGTTCCATCTCCTCTATTGGCAAATTTAAATCAAGAATGCATCTCGACATCTCACACATTCGTTTTGGCATCCCAGTCTTGGTAGACTCATCGTCGACCAACTTCCTTTTAGTTACAGAGGATGGGATAGCGGTTACTTTACTTGTTACTAAAACATTTGCAGTACTGTTTCTACTGTAATTTTCACTAATAGACCCAATTAAAATTTGCATTTGAAAATATTTGGCCTTGGATACTATTTCTTCTGAATATTCATAGGATACTTTTGCAGAAAAAAGATTGTCGTGGGCCTTTAGGAGCCTTGATGTAAGGACAAAGATAGTGTTGTTGATGCCAATTTCCCTCCCAATGGAATCTCGAAATTTACCAATTTTGATAGCTTGAGACAAACTATTCTGAACCAAGAAATCAGCCCTTTCTATATTTTCAAGGAGTACAACTGAATGTGTTTGCTTGCTTAACTCCTCAGCAATGTAATCAACAATCATCTTCCTCCCAAACTTCAAATCAAAATATTTTGAATCATGATGATCGAAGACAGAGTTACTAGCTCTAATCTCAAATTGAGTGTCCAGGTCCACAGATAGCAAGTGTTCTTTTCTGCCAAATATTGTCTCAGCAAGTGATGCAGCAATTTTTCTCTTCCCCACTTTATCAGGTCCCAGAAAGCTGAGCCAAACATTTCTTTTGTCTGAGCCATGACCAATCCCATTTCCAGTTCTGCATCGGGACACAGTTTGACAAATAGTTCGAATGGCTTCAATCTGCCAGTGTACATTTTCGGCAAGAACTTTCCATGGGTACTCTAGGTCTTTTCCACAAATTGGCTTTTCCAGTTGACCATAAGAACAGGACGAAGATTGGGTAACTTTATGGGAGGCATTTTCGTTAGTTCTAGATGAACCAGAGAAGTACTGAATGCAATAATTCTCTTGAGGGCTGAAGTTTCTACGTTCTTCCACAGCACATGAATAAAGCGTTCCCAGCCCCAAATCTGTGGTCACATGAGTAATAGAGGGCGACAACGTACAATCAATAGGCAAACTCAAATTATGCAGAGCACAGGAGGGGTTCTGTAGGACATTCATTTCTGTCTGGTGAATCTTACAACCTTGCACTGGTAGTTCAGCCTTTGCATTGGCATTGATGTCTGATGCAACAGGTTTGAGCTTGTTTTGCATGTCCAATGAAATGTAAGGGCTTAGATTGGTGACTCTACCCTTGTCCTCCCTCAAAACAGAAACAACCTGAGAAGGCCGATCACCAGAAAATTGTGACCTGTGTGAAATATCTTCTTGAAATGACCGAATGCAATGAAGATGTTGGCATATGTCACTCCATTTTCTCCGCAGTCCCATAATTCGGGCATCCAATACAGTTTTGTCATCTTTGGCCTGCACTGAAATGACAGAGTACATGCTTACAATACATCCAATCCATGTGACCTTATCGAACAGTTTGAATAGATAAAGTGGTTCAACATATATTAGAGCAGGCTGAAATCGTAAATTCAAATCTCACCTCCCACCTACATGTGAGGAAGAGTGTGACAAATTTAAATTGTATACATGTGACCTTATATAACAATTTGGCTATTAGATCAAGTGATTCAACAAAATCTATTTCACCAACTAATCATGGGCATATTTTAGAAGTCTGAGCAACTGTGTTTAGCTTTTTCAAGGAAGTTCGGATTTAAAGTAGTGATAAACCTCCACAGAAACTGAACTCTCGCTCATGTCACATTCAGCTATTTGCAGCCATATGAAGATACAATTTCTGATTGCTGACCTATGACAGAATCAGTGGATTCTCCCTTCAGATCAGAAACTTCTTGCTCACACTTTTCCTTGCACAAGTTGCAGAGAGTTGAGGATTGAGTTGTGCATAGAGGCTCATACTCAGATGGCATAGGAAAAAATCCACCAAAAGGAACAAATGACCCCATCAGGCTGTAATAATATCATGATCATGCAACTGTGAGTTCAAATTGCTAAAATGTAAAATTTAAGGCTTAGGTCAAATAAACATATTTTGGATGAACAACGATCAAGTTAATGATGCATACGTCCAAGCTAAGGATGAATAAATCTTATACATGGGAATTTTGTGGCAGCTGGAAATGAAATGAATTCTTTGTTTTTCGAATAACGAAACAAAGTAAAAAATAATGAAATTTACAAATCATACATGCAGATGGAGTGTAATTACACTCTGCATACCGTATCTTCGAAAATTAAAATTTACGCATTATCGTGCCAAAAGCATTAATAAATTCTGACAGGTCTTTGTCAAATGAAGTGGGAAAAATTTACAAAACACACCATGCATAGAAGGTGTAATTAAAGTTTAGATACTATACTTTTGGAAATTATACTTCTATACTGCGATTTGATCAGAGATAAAATATAACAGACTTTGTTAAGCCTTCGTTGAAGAAAGGGAAAATAGCTTGTGGCTGCAACAAGGAAACTTATAAAGTAAAACAAGCATATTAAAGAAAAGAAGTTCACCTATACATAAGGTTCATTTATTTATAATTCTATATTTTAAATTGCTTTCTAAGATTTTTACACCTTTACAAATAAATAATAAAACAAGAATCCAATGCTATTTTAGGTATGATCTTTCATAATTCCACTATTCACCATCGCACAAAAAGAGCAGATAGCTTAAACCTTAAAATGTCAATCTAAGTTTTCTGGTTAAGTAGTGAGATAAGAATAACAAGAGATTAAATGATTTATTTCTCTGAGATTCACTGCCAAAGGATAATGGATTACATTGCCAGAATTTCTCGTTCCTCTCAAATTCATTGCCAACAAAAAAGAAAAAAGGAAGTATGGAGAAATTTAATGGAAGTCTCAAATTCAGACCTCTTAATCTAATGGTCCGTGCAACCAACTTAAGACTTGAGCCTGCCAAAGGGTTGTGCTAGCCTGGGTCTCAAGAAAAAGAATAAAGACACACATGCCCCTATGACCTCTTCCCAATTGCACAAGCAACTCTATGAAATTGATCCTTCATCCCATCAGATGTGCTTACAGGTGTTGGTATCCATAATTCCATATTAATTATTTTCAGAAATAGTTACAAAAAGGGCAATACTTTGTCTCATTTAAACATTTAGGGTTAGAGAGTTGAGCACTGGGACATCACTTTAAAATATATATTGAAGGAACATAATACAAATTCAGAGCTCACCTGGACTTGGAGGACATACTTTCAATGGAAGAAGGTTTGAAAGAAGTAATGGGCAGCAGGTGCAGATCCCAGTCAGTCTCAATAGAAGAAAACTGAGCTAAAAGTTTCTTATAACTACTATCGTCCGCCACAGCCCCAATCAACCATAATTTCCCACCAGAACTATTCAACAATTTGTTCAATTCTGAAACCATATAATTCACTGTATCCACTGAATCAACATCCACTAATGCCCCCAAATCTCCACAATTCAGAATTATCCCGGGTCCTTCACATTTTGCCACCATGTCTCTCAATTCTTTGAACTTCAGCCTCATCATGTCTTCACTGAAACCTCCATTAATAAACTCGGAAATCTCGTTTTCAATAGGAATCACACTCACACCGTGAATTTCTTTGGGCAAGACTTCATTTTTACCCCTCTGCAAAGAGACTGTAAAATTTTTAAGTGCAGCAGTAGCATATACCCCAATCAACAATGGATTTCGCAAACTTTCCTTCACAAGAATCTCTCCTACTCTTCTCGAATTCTCGTCAACATTTTCTATAACCCCAGGAAATGGAAAATTAAAGCCACGTTTATTTGATTCTAAATCACAAAAATTACCCAATAAAAGAGGCGGGCACCGGGTTTTGGAGAATCTTGAAACGGTAGGAGAATTCAGAATTGCCAATTTAATATCCGTGCTCCAATAACCCGCTTCACTAAAGACACGGCTCACAATCGGATCATCCAAAATTGACAACACAAAATGCTTCAGTTCAACTTTCACAGCAGAAAAAGACGGCTGACATGAATTCTGATAATTCAACTGTTGATACAAATGAAACGTATCGGGGTGCCGGCGTTGATTAGCTTGTGATCTCTTAATCGCAGCCATTAGCGAGTTCGAAATCCGCAGCTCATCGGGAGCTTCTTTAGAAGACGGGAGGCGATCAAGCGAAACGCCGACACTTAGCTCGAGAGCTCGGAACTGTAGGCGTGGAGAGTAGGCGGTGCGTCTGGCGCGAGAACAGGCCTCACGGAGAATCGAGTTAGGAAAGGCAAATAGTGCAGAAAGGACATGTAAAGTGGTGGCCTGCGCGTGGCTCCTACACTTCGCCACCGAAACCGCGTCGTCCAATGCACTCGCTGCCTCCTCCGTTAGAAACTGCCGAGCAGCGCTCACCGACGTTGGCATCGCCGACAAGTGTAAGTATAATATTATTATTATTGATAATATCTCTACGTTCGCGTCGCGCGTACTTATAATTACTTTAAAAAATAAAAAAAATAAAAAAAAAAAATATATATATATATAGAACACTTATTCGTTTTTCACGGTTTTCAAAATACATTTTTTTCAGATTAAATCCATTAATGAATACCCAACTTTATATTTAGTAGCACTATGATCACTCAATTCGATTTTGTTTTACCATAACCATCCAATTTTATACTTAGTGTCATCATGATAACTCATTTTGATTTTATTTCACAATGACCTTCAAATTTGATATAATGTTTCACCATGACCATTCAACATCTTTTCACCATTTTTTATAATATTTAAAAAGGATAACCTGGTAACTTTGCATTATATATGTAAAATAAATTTAAAAAAAACTAAAAAATAAAAAATTATTTTAAAAAATAAAATAAAATTATTTAAAAAAACGTTAGTTAAAAAAATAAAATAAAATAAAAACTTATTTTGAAAAAAAAACATATTCAAAATAAAATAAAAACTTATACAAATAACATGCTAGTAGTATATTTGATACTTAAAAGTTATACAAGATTAAGATTTTTATTTGTAGAAAAATTATTTAATGTGCATAAGTGTTATCTTATATTAAGCACCGATGATATGATATATCAATTAATTGACTAATGGCTGGCGAGACAATCTAAAGTGTCGTATCCACTTGACAATCGAAAATGAGGAATGGAGCATCAAACTTTTTTAAGCAGCGTAAACGAAGCTTTTCAAAGGTCACATCGAGTCAATTATGCTAAAGAATTGCATTGCCATAAGACAAAGAGAGAATATTTCTCCTAAAGAAGTTTTATTCTTTATTTAGAAAAAAAATTACATATATATATTTCAATATTTCTCTAACATTGATTATATATTAAATAATTAATCAATAACTTTTTATTTAAAAATATTATTTTGTAGAAATTCTATTGTATAAGTGACACGTGGAGGTAACTATGCGGGTCAACTTCCGTTTCTCCACTTTCCAAGAGGCATAAAGTAATGATTTTGACATCGCAATTTCTTCGGTCCATTTATCTCCTTTTTATTCTCTCATCACATGCCAAGTATAGACAAGTATTGCGAATTTCATTTTGTGTTTGACTTTCTTTTATTTGAGAAGAGATATTTAAACATGTGGGACCATACTAAATCCAATTGGCATTGCATTATTGAAGAAGGAATTTTTTGGCTTTAAAAACTTCCACCCAATGTCATGAATTTTTTTGCTTTAGCTTTGCTTGGTGTACGAGGTGGGGGTTGACCGAACCCCACCGGCACCTCACAATAGAATGGAGGGGTGAGATTTTTTGAACAATTTTTTATTACATGTGGGATCCACCATGTAAGTTGTATGTATACATTTTTTCAAACAAGTGGCTTTATTTTCCTTTTCTATAGATAAAACGCAAACGTGTGTGTGGTTCAAGGACGTGGTTTTTTTTTTTTTTTTTTTTTATTGGATGTGAACCGGTGGAAATATGTTTTGTGTACGACTTCAAAATGGGGAAAAATTCACAACTCAATCTTTATCTATTCCAAAATCACAAATCAG
>CAIGRK010336113.1:0-14226 GCA_903798315.1 Fraxinus greggii | reverse complement strand
CTTGGGCCAACCCACTACTACAAGCCCAATAAAATAGAACATAAATACCGAAAGGGCCAAAAGCAATAAAATAAAGCACTCTCGATGGATCTAATGATGTCCGCATCAGAATTTAGTGGGAAATTATGAGGTTTATTTCACATCGAAGTTGTATGTATTCAATGCAGAAACCCTCTTTATATAAAGTCTAAGATAATGTAATTTGAGAATGAAATAAAGTAAATAAACTCTAATTTAGTTAAACTGGAAAACTTATCAAGTCCCTATTTGGCCCCTATTCATTAGAACGAATTTTTTTCCCAAATTCATTTTCAACCACGCATTTAATGAGACCCACAACTTTTATCCATTTTTCAACCTTACATTTCATAATTTTTTACCAAAATTTCTAAAATATGATTTTTTGCAAAACCAACTAGGGGGCCGAACAATATCTTAATTCTAGTCAAACTAAAAAACGATAATAAACTAAATTAAAATTAAACTATTTTTATTCCCCATCAGTAATGCTATGTAATAGAATTAGTGTTTAGCATCCACGTAGAATAACATTGCACCAGTAATGCTACATAACATTATTCTTGTGAAAATTATACTGATTGTCAAACTAATGCCATTCTTCGGATGCAGCACTGCAGGACATGAGGCATCAGGAACTGGTAGTATGAAATTTTTGATGAATGGATGCTTACTCTTAGCCACTGCCGATGGATCAACTGTTGAAATAATCGAAGAAATAGGAGCAGATAACATGGTAATCGATATACCAGTTCTACATTCCTTTATCCATTCTACTTCACTTATTTATTTCCAAAAAAATAAATCACCAATGTCTATACTAACCAATGCACGTGCTCCCAGCAATCCCTTATTGATATGTTCGGTAAGGTGGAATAAATGACACTTTGTAGTTTAAATTAGAAAAATAAGTTAAAATAATGTCTATTTTATTGTCTACTATGATCTAATTCCGCATACCAAATATGCATGAGGTGATGTTAATGTATATACGAGTTTACATTGCATTATCCAATCTGTATTATTTATTTCCAAAAAATCATGCCTTCACTTACAAGCAACACGTGTGCTCTACCCCTTGCACAATCCTCTCGAATTTTTCTCTTTTGGGTTATGATTTCTTACTGTACAATTGCCTGTTGATGACTTGAGCTAGAACAATTAAGTCCATGTGAAATTTGTTGGTGGTGTACTCATTGCACCTTGTAGTCTTTTGTTCTTCATTTTGTATAGTGTGCGTCTACATTTTTTACTCTAGTTGTTTTTTGTCTTTTCATTGCTTCATGACAATTTTGGATGGGGAAAAAAGTGGCTGACGGGTATTTTACCCCTCCACTTTACTTCTTGACCCCTTCTGACCTTTTACCTCATATTTTACTTCGCACGTTTCACCCAAACAAGCATAGGCTTATTCTTGGAACAAAGAGATTTTATTCAGTGTAAATCACATGAAGTTGTTATATTTTTCCGCCTTCTCTTTTCAGTTTTTTATGCGTACTATTCTCCAAAAACTTGAGTCTTGAAAAACATGCCTATTGAACTTCACCTTTTCCACCTCATCAGTTTCTGTTTGGTGCAAAAGTAAACGAAGTTCCAGCATTACGAGACCAAGGAGCTTCTGTTAGAGCACCCCTTCAATTTGTGCGAGTTGTAAGGTATGCAGATGACAGTGACTTGCACTCTATACTCGTTTATAATATACTTAATTCCGAATTTTTTGTCCTTGACAAGGCTATATATTATTTATCTTTTTTGTGGATATGTACTGTATCTCTTACCCTTCCACTCCAATTGTCACCAATTTGATCTCCCTAAAGCATTATGTGAAATTTATGTGTAGAATGGTCCAGGATGGTTATTTTGGTTTCAAGGACTACTTCGAGTCGTTATGCGACACACTGGAGAATGGCAAAGATTTCTATTTGTTGGGAGCTGATTTTGCTAGTTATCTTGAGGCTCAGGTAATTTTTCAAATTCACAAACTATTCCTGCACTTGTAACAGTGTTAGAATTTGAACAGAGTGAATTCATATACAGGCTGCCGCTGATTTGGCATTTGTTAATCAAGAGAAGTGGACTCGCATGAGCATTCTTAGTACTTCTGGTTCTGGAAGGTTTAGCAGCGATAGAACAATTGAAGAATATGCAGAGCAAACCTGGGGAATTGAACCATGCAAATGTCCCTTTTAACAGTTGGTAAGACAACTAACACTTGGTGGTGGATATTACAATACACAAAAAATTAGATTCTTTTTATTTATTTATTTTACAGTACACGCTGCCAAACATGCCGCCAAGTTTTAACAAGCCATACTCTACGTGCCCTTGTGTACAAGATCCCTTTTAAAACATTTCAGTTACTTGTGCAGCACTGTTGGTAGTGGCTTGAAATAGGGTTGATTTCATCATCATCAAGGAAACTCTGTACTTTTGTTTACTCAGGTTGATAGCTGTATGGAAAAGGTATATACCAACAGTGGTCATTGCTAGGAGTAGAAGAGAAGATGACCAGGTCCTACTTCTGAACAGCGTTTTCTTTATACTATCGATCGTAATATTGGCTTGTACAATAATATCATAAAGAATCGCATCTTCTTGCTTCTGTGTACGGTGAGAATAATGACAAGATCCAGAACTATTGCAATGGTATGTAAACCTTACTAGTTACATATCTGTACCATGTGAGAAATTCTACATGGATAAAGCAACTTTGTCAGAAGGATTTGACAGAAAGCTTGACATAATTGCATGCGGTAGTAGGTGATTGGATGAAAATGCTGACTATGTTTTAAACTGTCCAATAATAAAATGACATGTGTTATTATGTCAAACTTTTGTCAACCTTAATGTTCATGTAGTATGGTTCATTTTACATTGGGTGTGGTCAATTGTAATCACTCCACTGGAACTGGCATGTAAGAGATTTGGGTNGTGAGAAATTCTACATGGATAAAGCAACTTTGTCAGAAGGATTTGACAGAAAGCTTGACATAATTGCATGCGGTAGTAGGTGATTGGATGAAAATGCTGACTATGTTTTAAACTGTCCAATAATAAAATGACATGTGTTATTATGTCAAACTTTTGTCAACCTTAATGTTCATGTAGTATGGTTCATTTTACATTGGGTGTGGTCAATTGTAATCACTCCACTGGAACTGGCATGTAAGAGATTTGGGTTATTTTATTTACCGGAATCTGATCAAAGAGAGATCATATGTGCAAGTTATGTTGAATTTCTGCAAGCGTTCTTATTCTCCAACTTCATTTTATTTTTATTATCCTAAAGTAGACCTGCATTCGAGGAATTATCAAATTTAGAACTTATATGTCATAATAAACATTTCAAGCTGAAGCTAAACCGAACATGCACTGAAGAGTATGCTGTCCTTGGGGTAGGCCTCGAGTAGGAGTGGAGCCAGAAATTTACGTCAGTGAACTAAATATTGTTCTGAATGATTTTTCAATTATGTGAATCATTATTTTGTCGCTCATTCAATTTATTACTAGATTTATTGGAAGATTCAAAGTAATGAAGATTTGTTTGGTTTCGTATGTTGACGTATCTAATAAACTTGTAGAATAATAAACATCAGTCAAAATAACATAAAAGCAGAAAACAAGAGGCCAACGCCTCATTTTCTTCTTAAATCAATTATTTCCTTGCCACATATTCAAGTATATGTCCCAGTTTATGTCTGAACGTACTTACTATAATGAAAAATTATTAAACGATACGTATTTATTAATTTGGCTGGTTTCTATTGTATACAGTAAGAATTATATGAATTAGACCATGAAAAGGTCGAGAAATAATGCTATTATAGACAATACTATTCATAAATCAGTCCTGTCTAACAAGAAATAAAAATAAAGATCATATCCTTTATCTTTTTCTTTTTCTTTTCTTTCTTTTTTTTACTTTTTCCACTCTCTTTTTACTTGGGCAGTTTTAATCAGTTTCTACTATAACTTATAATTTCGATTGTATTGATATTGCTAAAAGCTTTACAATATAACATCATATCAAGTTCATATATTTTGGAGTCGAATCAAATCTCGTGAGATGCATTATCTTAGCCAATTTCAACACGGCCATAACATAAGCATGCGGGTTATATTTCATTTCATAGTTGCTTGATGATTTATATACTAATACATGTTAGACTAAAAATCGATCCAAAATAATTATGCGCAAACAAATTTGGATTGAAAAATCGAAGACTCATGGATCGAGTTCATACCTCCGGCCATTGATGTTGTTCTATAAGCTTGTTTTGTTCCAGGTACTGATACTTCTAAACTCTCAACACTCCGAAACCCTTCAAGTTATGGCTTCAGTTATCAGTTTTGATTGTCCAATTAATGGGGAAGTTTTTGAAAAAAACTAAAGAAAGTTGGACCACAATGATGGAAAAATGGATCGGTTGTATTCTTCCACTAGGTCCATACGTTTAACCTAATGTCTCACCTTAATCCTATTGAACGTCCGTCTTAATAAATAAACATATGGATTATGGTGATGAGTCCTCTAATAACGGGTTTTATCTTTCATGTATTGCAATGTATTTAGTTCTTTAAGATTATTCTTTATGTAGTAACAACACTTAATGAAAAAGACCCTATATCTTATTCTTGGTCCTACAAAAATATATTTTCTCAAATAAATTCAAGAGCACATGAATATGAGAAAATATCACAACAAATAAGTTTTATACAAAAATTGTATATCATTACATAGTGGAACTAAGTCTCATTTTCTCTACATGATCNCATGTATTACAATGTATTTAGCTCCTCAAGAATTATTCTTTATAAGGTAACAATACTCAATGAAAAGACCTTATGTCTTATTCTTGGTCCGACATTAATATATTTTCTCAAATAACTTAAGTTGCTCATTAATATGAGAAAATATTACAATAATAAGTGTTTTCATACAAAATTATCTATGTCATTACATAGTGGAACCAAGTCTCATTTTCTCTACATGATCCTTGAATTTCAATGGTGGCTTGCCTTTAGTCAAATGATCAGCGATCATCAATTCAATGCTTACGAGCTCAATGACCACTTTCTTTTCTTTAATACGTTCCCTTATGGCTAAATACCTAATGTTGATATGTTTATTTCAACTACCACTTTTGTTATTTTTAGCCATAAAGACAGCAGTCGAATTGTTGCAGTAAATTCTCAATGGCCTAGAAATGAAATCCACGACTCTAAGCCCAAATATGAAACTCTTGATCCATATACCATGCAAAGTAGCCTCAAAACAGGAAATGAACTCGGCTTTCATAGTAGAAGTAGCAGTCAAGGTTTGCTTGGCACTTCTCCATGGATGATACATCTCCACCAGCCATAATAAAATATACCCTGATGTTGATTTGCATGAATCAACACAACCAGCAAAGTTTGAATTTAAATATCCAATCAACTTTTAGATTATCCGTCCGTTTATACATAAGTATGTAATTTTTGGTTCCTTGAAGGCACTTCATTAATTTCTCTGCTACTTTCCATTGATCCATACCTAAATTACTTTGATGTCGTCCTAAAATTCCTATATCAAATGTAATGTCATGCCTTTTGTAGACTTGATCATACATCAGGCTTCCGACAGCAGAAACATATGAAATGTTCTTCATTTGTTCCTTTTCTAGATCTTTTTTCGGGCATTGGTTCAAATTGAACCTATCACCCTTTACAATGGGAGCTACACTTGACGAACAATCTTTTATCCTGAATCTCTCTAAAATTTTGTCGATAGAGATTTCTTGAGACAGGCCCAAAATACCTCGTAATTTATCTCTTTGAATCTTAATGTCAATGACATAAGATGCCTCACCCATATACTTCATATCGACATGTTTAGAGATGAATTGTTTCACCTTATACAACAAACCCTTATCATTGGTTGCAAGTAAAAATGTCATCTACGTATAAAATAAGAAAACAAATCTTACTCCCACTAACATTTTAGTATATAAATTGATCCACAAGATTTTTAACAAATCCAAAGGATGGAATTTAAAATACCATTGATCGAACACTTGTTTTAGACCGTATATGGATGTCTTAAACTTACAAACCAAGTGCTCATCATTATTAGAGGGGAATCCTTTAGGTTATTTCATATAAACATCATCCTCTAAATCTCAATTGAAAAAATGTTATTCTCACATCCATTTATTTCATATAAACATCAAATTGGGCTATTAATGCCAAAATAATAAATAGAGAATCTTTCTTAAATATCGAAAAGAAGGTCTCCATGTAATCGATTCCCTCTTTTTGAGTGAATCCCTATAACAAGTATTGCCTTCTATTTCTTAATTTTGTCTAGCGAGTCTTTTTTAGTCTTAATGACTCATTTATTGCCAATAGCTTGGGCATCATTAGGCAACTCGACAAGATTTCGGACTCCATTACTCTTCATGGAATTCACCCCAAACTACATTACTCTTCATAGAATTCATCAGGTGCTTCTAATTTCCAAATGGGACTGCAAGGGAAATATGCATTTAGAAAACAACCGACTCCTCCCTTTTAGAAAACAAGTCTTCTTCAACCTTTAGATGGGTCAATTTCGACCCGGTCAGAACCCGCCTCAAATTCACCTTCTCAACGTGAAATCTCAAGTTAAAATCATACAGAAGCTAGAAAAATGATTTTATGGAGAAATTTGAAATTTATTTTCAAGAAGAAAAATTTACCAGAGAAGATAGAGTTTCAAATTGCTGGCTAGATACCAAGGCAGAGGTAATGTAGTGCTCTGATACCAAATGTTGGACTAAAAATCGATCCAGGACCATTATGCGGAAACAAATTTGGATCGAAAAATCGAAGACTCATGGATCGAGTTCATACCTTTGACCATTGAAGTTGTTCTAGAAGCTCTTGTTTTGTTCCAGGTACTAGTACTTCTAAGCTCTCAACACTCTGAAATTAATTGTATAAAATGTGTATTTTCAGTCGTGAGCTTAGGGACCAAACCCATCTATATATATAGCCAAACCCCCATCCATTTATTGTAACTTAAGGTCAAATTGGGCTATTAATGCCAAAATAATAAGTAGAGAATCTTTCTTAAATACCGAAAGAAGGTCTCCATGTAATCGATTCCCTCTTTTTGAGTGAATCCCTATAACAAGTATTGCCTTCCATTTCTTAATTTTGTCTAGCGAGTCTTTTTTAGTCTTAATGACCCATTTATTGCCAATAGCTTGGGCATCATTCGGCAACTTGACAAGATTTCGGACTCTATTACTCTTCATGGAATTCACCCCAAACTACATTACTCTTCATAGAATTCATCAGGTGCTTCTAATTTCCAAATGGGACTGCAAGGGAAATATGCATTTAGAAAACAATCGACTCCCTAGAAAACAAGTCTTCTTCAACCTTTAGATGGGTCAATTTCGACCCGGTCAGAACCCGCCTCAAATTCACCTTCTCAATGTGAAATCTCAAGTTAAAATCATACAGAAGCTAGAAAAATGATTTTATGGAGAAATTTGAAATTTATTTTCAAAAAGAAAAATTTACCAGAGAAGATAGAGTTTCAGATTGCTGGCTAGATACCAAGGCAGAGGTAGTGTATTGCTCTGATACCAAATGTTGGACTAAAAATTGATACAGAACAATTATGCGGAAACAAATTTGGATCGAAAAATCGAAGACTCATGGATCGAGTTCATACCTTTGACCATTGATGTTGTTCTAGAAGCTCTTGTTTTGTTCCAGGTAGATTAAAAGTCAATTAAAATTGAAAATATAATCGTTATTGAATTCTAATCATATAAGAAAAGTCAACAATAACGGCTAGTTTTTCAATTTTAATCCAATTTTAATCTTTACCGAACACGCCCTAAATTGTGTTAAGTCATAAGGAAAAACATGTCAATTTTTTCCTCACACGCCAAAAATATTCTGATATTAGACATCACTTTAGATTGATCGTGAAATTCGACTCTGAATCGAGCATCAGAGTCAGGTTGGTTGACTCACTAATTTGGGACTAAGCATTAAACGAGTTTATTCACATAGAAAATATTGTATTGAAGTGCTCAAAAAATTAATCACATTAAAAATATTAAAATTTCAAATTTCTGAAATGTGCCTTAGAACTTCTTAAATTTGGACGAAAGTTATAAGAACAAACCAAAATTTACCTTGTAACATATAAAGATTGCATGGAAGAAATAAAGCATGAGAAAAGGAAAATGCACATTAAGCAACCAAACATCTACAGTATAGGACTTCAATGGTTCAAGACTTTCCTTTTTTTTGTTTTTTTTTTTTAATTGAGCCATGGAAATCATAACTAGGTATGGAATGAGAATTAAAAGATGGTGATGCATGAGAGCTTCTTAAGGGAATTTACCACCTCCTATTCCACACCCAGCTCCTCCACCAAATCCACCACCAGACCTTCAACCCAATCCGCCTTCGTCACAGCCTTCGTCATCTTCAGTGTCACTGTCACTGTCTCTGTCTCTGCTACCAAAACCTCCTCCTCCAGCGCACCACGTCCAAACCTACCACCAAATCCTCCTCCAAAACCAGAACCACCCCTTAATCCTCCACCTCCACCTCCACCTCCACAAAGTCCACCTCCTGCCCTAACACCCTCACCAAAGCTAGCTCCACCACCATAACCAGAATCTCCACCTTACCCTCCGCCAACACCACCCCCCGAAACCACCTCCACTACTTAGCTCTCTGCCTCCTAAACTCCGATAACGATAGAAGAATTTCTGATCATTGTAAGGACCCTCTGAGACAACAAGCTTTCTTGCAGTGGTGGTGCAAATAAGAACACCAAGAATAAATAAGAGAACAAATTTGGAAGTCATCTCAACTTGCAAATAAAAGATGGGTCTTGATTGATGAGAATTTGGCACTTGAAAAAAGGATTTATATAAGGATCATGCTACATGTACGTAAAGATTGATACAATAATTTACACTCGGGAGTTGACAGATTTTAGCACATTGATCTTGAAAACACATTTTCCAATTAACTATTAGATTTTTGACACGCGGGGAGCGTCAATCAAGGTGTAAATTTTGTGTGTACAAAGTAGTTTAATCCTTTATATAAATACTGAAGTGGACTGCTAGTAGCCAGTAGGATATTCATTGCTCCATAAACCACCTTTGAATTGTTAATACAGCTAACTATTCCTCTGCTTTACCACAACTCGAGTATCATCTATTTGCATTTGAGTTTAATGCTTGAATTAATGTGTGAGTCAGAGGGGATCTCGTTTTCTTAATGTTATTCCATTAGTGACTAGTTGTTTGATTTATGCTTTTAGTGTATAAGTAGATGAATTAGGCATCATTGAATGTTTATTTATGTTAATGGGTCATACACACGTTCTCATATATCTCCAGCCATGTGGCTGAGCTCATTGTAATTCATTTTGTTAACCTCAAAATTTGACCATGCTGTCAAATGTCAATAGATACGAGCTCTTCTTCCTTCCATGTATATGCGGTTTACACATTTGGAAACTAGGTTAGACTGCACAAGACTGGATCCTACGGTGCGACGATGCTCAAGTCAGACGAAGGACAGTGACAGATACAATGGGCGAAAATACGGGTGCTAGGATGAAGAGAAATTACCAAGTTTGAGAGTGTAAACTTATATTCAAATTCACATTCAAACTTTTATTACTTTTGAATGTCACTATGTGTAAGTATTTATAACCAAGAGAGAGAAGCTAAGGTCCATCAGATGTTTGATAGGTGACCATCCCAATTAATCACTGGTCAAGCTCCATTGCGTCAATATCTACATAAACTCGTGGCCATCATAGGCTTAACCATAGGATGAAAACCAGCCACCCTAGGCATGTGGTCGTGATAGGCCTATATAGTCTGAAGTTGTTTGACTAGCGGTGATGCTGCGAACCATCACATCAATTTCGTCGGATGTAAGGTATATCTTAGCTGACTTGAGGTCTATGACAAGGCCCACCACAGAAGATGCCACTCGCCTTGGAATCATGTTGTAGCAAAAAGATGATGCATCACCTCGGACATCGCTTCGGGCAAGGCGTTGGCCTCATCGCCTAGAAAGGCACGTGTGGGAAAGGTGATATGAAGTGGAGTACTTACCTGGCGTGGCCTCTTGCTTAGTGACAGCCACATGACATGCCTTGTAGGTCGAGGCTTAACAATAGTCTCTCAAGTCCAATGTCTTCTTGTTTATATGAAGCATTGGACTTTATAGAAATATGAACAATCATCTCGCAGGGTTTGGAAATCTCCTGAAGCCAGGAATTTTCAAAGTTTGGCAGCAGGGCGAATACTTATGAATTACCTCTTAGATACAGATGGGCCTTTGAAGTATGTAGAAGAGTGACGAGGCAATAAACCGTATCTTAATCATTTTAAGTTATGGCATTTTCAAAGTTTGGCAGCAGGGTAAATACTTATGAATTACCTCTTAGATGCAGACGGGCCTTTGAAGTATGCAGTAGAGTGATAAACCATAGCTTAATCATTTTAAATGACGAGGTAATGATGTGATGGGGTAATGAACAACATTGCAAATAATAAAAATTTACCTCCAAGGTGACACTTGGTGAGTGTGAATACTCCCTCGAGTCCAATCATGAATATTTATACAAGGCATGTATTTGACTAATTGATGAAGCTAGGTCATTGAGGTGATAAATATGAACTCCCACTTTTTAGGGATAAGGCTATTCTATAGGGGAGAAGTCTCATTTCAGGGATGAAGCACTTCTGCTCACAAAATCCCATTTTAGAGGTGAGGTTCTTCTACATAGGTAAAAAAATTGAAATGAAAGCTCATGTTTTCGAAATGATGGCACTTTGCACGCTTTTTGAAATAACATAATATGATGAGTTGAATGTCATTACCTGAAAGGTTGCGTGTTTAAAAATGCACATGGAAGCTTTGAGGTCGCATATTTCCAATGTGTACGACGATTGTAAGGGAATAATAACAATGATGGCATAGGGCGCTTGCTAGTTTGGGCGATGCACCCGACATAGGCATGAATGATATGACTACATCTCAGTCTTTCATTGAATTTTGAATAGGCACTATTCTACTCCACAACCCACATTTAAAGACAGATAGAGGGCGTGCAATGATTGATCTTTTCATCTAGTGGATGTGATCGAGGTACCTCTGCTTATAAATGGGTTAAGACTCACTTATCAAATTTTACTTTTGCGTTCCAAACATCTGAAATTTTGAGAGAATTTCTGCGAAAAACTATAACTCCAATGAAGCTTTATTCAATTCCAACTAAACACACTAGCAACCAATTTTTTTTTAGGCACTACTTTTGAACCTTTTCTCTCATTATCATTCTCATTCTCATTCTTCTTCATCTTTTTCATTTCATTTTTTTAGATACACATACCTCCACTAAAAAAATACAAGAACTCGAACAAATATTCTAGTCAATGGATAAATGAACCCATTTCCAACCTTGATCTGGTTAATTAGATTTACAGGCTAGATGTACCAAATCTGATTTCTAGGGTAGAAATGTTAAAGGCTGTGAGCTTAGGAGAGCCATTTTGGCAAGATCATGCACTTTAATGAGACAAGGAACTTTTGATGTGGCCTTGATGTTGAATGAGGCGGGGAACGACTACATGAGGAAATTCTTTAGGATCCCAATTCCATATAAATGCTATTAGGAGTAGGCGCGATCTGGTTTGGTCCGATTCTGAAGGGAATCGAACTAGGTATCAATGAGAATTTTAGAAATTAAATTATCAGTTTCACATCCAATTATAAAATCGAACCGAACCGAACTGAAATCTAACCTACCAGTCTCAATTCGTTCTGGTTCTTTATATTGAAAAATTATAAAAATAAAATATGAAAGTACTTGTAAGGTTGAAAATAAACAAAAAAGAGTGTGAAACCACTTGTCATTATTTTAATTTAACAATTCAAAAAATCAATTAAACAAAACAACAAACAAAAATCTACTCCAAAGCTCAAGATCAACTCGTAAAGGCGAAAAATGATAAACTATTAAATACAACATAAAAGATAAAATCTCAATCGACAATTAGTTCTTAAGAAAGTCCCTATGGTAATAATCTGATTATCTTTATTAATCCTCAAAGATCTTGATTATTGATGGTCGATCACTTTTGAAACAACGAGAAATTTGAATTTTTATGAAATATTAAACTAAAAATATTTTTTTTCCTATTGGATTTCATTGAATCTATGAATTTGTATAGTTTTTAATTAATTATTTAGACTTGAATTTTGATTATCCATTAAAGGAAAATATAAACAACGTACATGAGATAATTTTGAGGTTTAGTTTTTACAGATCTAGTGTGTCTTGGTGTAAGAAAAAAGAGAAATTCAAAATAATGGAATTCATTACTGGTTCTCAAGGCAGTATCCATTCAAATCGAAATCGATCGATTCTATTTGATTCCACCGGTTTAGAGAAAAATGCCCACCCCTAGGCAAACTACTGCGTGAGGACCATGAGAGGGCAAGTTATCCAAGGCTAGGTTGCGTGACTGTGAGTGACACCATTCTTTGAGCGGGATGCATCTACTTTTGCATCCATTATTTTGCTTCGTCTTAAGGTCATATGGAGTGATTCTGACTCAACTAGCCCGAATGTGTTGAGTTAGATGGTTAGATCTTGCCATGTATGGCGTGAGGTCAGTCTAGGCTATGAGATGCCATTTCATGTCTTCGAGACAATGTACTAGCCTCGAATAATCGTGTCGATAGATAAGGAGAAGGTGTGGTATAACAACACCGCTTGAGGCACAACTACCCTCTCATCCATGACAATCATGTGTATGTCTAGAATTTTAAAATAAAAGTGATTCGTATCATTAACAAGATTTTAGTAATAGATAAGGTGAGTTCTACCTATGACCTATGTTAGGGACACATTTTCTTGCTTGTAAATCACCATATTTTTGTAAATCACGTATTAGCGATTTTTTTTTCATGAAATAATTAATGCAATCCGCGCGAAAAGTGTTTCTACTTACTGCAATGTACCATGATTGAAGATATTCTTTTAAGATTTTTCGAATTTGGCTAAATGTTTGTTGTCCAATATGCTAAGCGACAGTTTAGCACCAGCTATGAACTTGACAATTCCCTCGCGGCATCTTTCTTCCGAATAAATCCTTGTGCTTAGTGTACTAGAACTAGTACCAAGAGAAAGAGAAACAAAATGGAGTTGAGTTTGGGTTTGACCCATAACTCCATTTTTTTGTCTGAACATTTCTTGTAATGTTGGTTTAGGTAGGTAATTTTTATATCCTTTTGCCCTGTTTATTTCGACTGGTAGTACTTACATACTACTTTGGATTCTTACTTTCTGTCAACTAGACAATTCGTGAACACCAATTTGAAGTGTTCCCAACATTTAACTATTTGTTTTATTTTTTCGCTTACCAGTACCAATTGCACTTATTACTTTGAGTTCTTCTTCATCAATGTCATACAAATAAATTGAATTTATGCTCCTATGCAAATCTTCAACCCCTAAATTATCAGGAATTGGGATTTTATTACGATCACTAAAATCATTATTGAATATAGGAGATGCACTTTGTGGTATCAATTGTGTAATGGACTCGACACCACAACCAAAAATAGCCTCAACATAGTTATTGAGATCCATTTGGTAGAAAAAGAAATTGGAAAGTAGAAATAGAAAAAAATAGATGAAAACTTGAAATTGAACTCTTGAAGTGATCAAATATTAACTGAAAAATAAACTAATTGTTTAACTTAGGGCTGGACAAAACTCTCGAATTGAACCGTCCCGAACCGAATCGAGCGGTTCTTCATAAGTTAAATACCCGAACGGGTATTTGAATCGAGAATCGACGGGTTCGGTTCGGTTCTCGATTTTAGACCCGGAACCGAAGAACCGAATAAGAACCGAATTTAAATAATTTTTTTAAATTTTTTTATATTGAGTTGATTAAATTATTTAATTTTTTTCTAAACAAAATTAGCAAATCAATTTAGTGATTAATGCTCTAACTCCTAAGCCAAGTTCATGCCTAGCTATCCCAGCCCAACCAAATTTCTAAATTCAATTTTTTGGCCCAATTATTAATTTCATTCTTAGCACAAGATCTATGTTTTTTTAAGTTTTTATCATTCTCTTTCCAATTTCACACTTTCATTTGGTAACCACTGAGT
>CAIGRK010336092.1:0-12737 GCA_903798315.1 Fraxinus greggii | reverse complement strand
ATACTAATTTGCAAATTGTTCATTCACTGAATTACAAGCTCATATATTTTGTCACTCTTTTCTTATTAGATGGTAGCTGAGTTGAACAACATTGGAGCATATTAATTTATCGAGCTAAGCCACATATCGTCATTAATTGTATGACTCATTTTGTCAATTTATGTAGTCTATATTTCTTGTGGGATACATACTTATCACGTTGGATAAGTCATTTTGTATTTTATATATTAGTCTACATATTTTTTATATTTAGTACATTTGGGAACTTTTGCTTGTAAAAATACTTAATATCAATTTTTATGCACTTATTTTGACTAGTTTGTGCTCAGAGGGACAAGGGTGGTTCCCTATTTTACATCATATTTCAATGTTTGAAAAATTTTGTTGCTTTTCAGGTGATTTTAGTCAATATTACAGAGGAAATTCTGTTGATTTTTTTATATAAAAAACTCATTATAATCATAGCATGTCAAAGTTTGCTTTGGTGATAGATTAGTATCTAATTGGCATCTATCATCGGCATACATCGTGTTTTGTCAAGGGCCACTAAGGTAATTCGAGAGAGGTCGTGTCAATTATCTGAATCTATGCATGTTGACCTATGGTTGATTAAAACCTCAAAATTTTGATTATAACAAACAAGTTAATCTTGTTTACTAACAAGTAGAATTCAAGTGATTATATGCCTTCAACGCCTATGATGGAAAGTTGATCGATGGTCGTCAAAAGATCAAAAGCTATCATCATAAATCGGACTCATGAATGAAGTCAAGATCGAAGTCACATTCAAGAAATTAAGAGCCAAATTTCGAAGCAAGATCAAATACTTGATTTCTTAGATAAAATGTAAATGTAATAACACTTTGATATATGACAATGAATGCTTAAACTCAAAACCCTCCATGCATTAAAGACAACTTTGTGCATTAAGAGTCATTCGAATACAATGATTTGATCAAATATAAAAATGATATTCGGACTTATAAAACACTTTTTATCTTGAAAAGTTAGCAAAAAATACTCTCCAAAAGTCTATGCTTTTTAAAACCTTCAAATCGGAACAAACGGGAACGTGAAAAAGACCGAACAGTCCGCGCGATGGACCGGCCGAAAGAGGCAGTCGACTGGCCAAAATAGGCGGTTGACCAAAAATTTTCAACGGTCCAAAATTTGACCGTTCTGACCTCTAATTTGTCTGTACAAACGGCTATATTGGTTATCCGGACAAGAGGCAGTCGACCCGACGATGTCATCCGAACTCCTAGATTTTTTTGACGTTTTGAACTCTATAAATACCTCTACTTCTTGCATTTAAAATATATTCTTATAGACCATAAAAGTGAGATTTACTTAAGCAAAAACTCCTTGAGCTTACATCTTTTTAATTCTTCAAACATTTACTTTGAAAACTTTGGATTGATTAAAGCAACTTTTGAAAATCATCTTTTCCATTAAAGTTCTCTAATCTAACACGTGTTTAATTCATTGCTATTCATTTAAGTGGTTATTTCTCTCTTGGTACATAATTTGATCATATCATTTATTGAGAGAGAATTTTCAAATTGTAAAATCAATTTCCTATTAAATTTGTAGGTCTGTTGAGGTCCTGTAAAACTCAACATTGTATAAGGATCAGTGCTCCTTATTTGTAAGTAATCGAAAACTTTATAAAGGGTTGGATTATACCATAAGACAATCAATATAGTGAAAATTCCTTACTCATGAAGGAGAGCTTGGTAACAGATGACGTAGATCATTGCTTTGGATCGAACCTCCATAATTATATCGTTTGAATTCTCTCTCTCTCTCTCTCTCTCTCTCTCTCTCTCTCTCTTATTGCATTTTCATTTGCGCTTACTATTTGAATTTATCAATTTGGTCTTTACCTGCTTGTGTTTATACTAATTTTTCGAAAAAGTTTTAAATAATCAATTCACCCCCCTCTCGGTTTACCATTCTTGGGCTATCAATTGGCATAATTCATTTTATAAATTAAGTTCTACAATCTTGAGTAATGGCTGACTACAATCTTCAAAATTTTGAGGGGCATTCTACTAATCACCCTCCTTTCTTTGATGACACGCATTATAATTATTGGAAAGTTAGGATGATGTTATACATTCAATCAATAGATTATAATATATGAGAAGTTATTGAATATGGTCCTTAAGTGCCTACTAAGACTATTAAAATTGATGGCAAACCTGATCAAACCATTCCAAAATCTAGAGAGAAATATGATGAAGATTATAAAAGAAAATTATCACTGAATTCTAAAGCCAAAAATCTACTTTATTGTGCGTTAGATAGAAATGAATTTAATCGCATTAGCATGTGTGATTCCACATATGACATATGGCATGCATTGAAAGTTACTCATGTTGGAACTAGTAAAGTAAATGAAAGTAACATTAATCTCTTGGTTAAAGAATTTGAAAACTTCTTCATGAAATAAGATGAACATATTGTTGACATGATTACTCGCTTCATCGATATTATCAATGGCCTCAAAGGGTTTGATCGAAAATTTACTAACAGTGAACTTGTAAGTAAAATGCTCAGCTCACTATCAGAAGGATGGAGCCCATTAAGGATATTGATAGAAAATACCAAAGATATCAACTCATATCCTTTGGAAGAACTTTATGGCACTTTGATGCCATATGAGCACAACAACATTGAGACTAAGGAGTAAATGAGGAAAAGCAAAGAGGAATCGAAGGAGCCTCCCAAGCGCCAAGTTGCTCTTAAATTGGCAATCGAGAAAGGAGCTACAAGTGAAAATATGAGTGATGAAGAGCTCGATAATCTAGTTCTTCTTGTCAAAAAATGGAGAGATTTTCGAAATAATCGGAGATTCCAGAAGAAAGAAGAAAATGGTGAAGAAAGGGGTAAGAAAATCATTTGCTATGATTATGACAAACCCGATCACAAGAGAATTGAGTGCCCAAACAAAAAGAGAAATATCAAGAAAAAGGCATTTCAAATAACGTGGGATGAAAGCGACGATGATTATCATAATGGAACTGATAGTCAAGAAGAAATAGCCAATATGTGTTTCATGGCAATCGAAGACGAAGTAAATTCTATTGAAAAATGTTCATATGTTGACTTATCCACCTCTTATGATGAAATTCTTCAGAAATTTGATAAAATTGCTCTAAATCACTCTATTCTTAAAAAGAAACACTACTTGTTGAAAAGTGAAACGAAGAAAATTTTAGAAATTCAAAAAGAAAATGTTGATTATGACTTGTTGATTAAAGAAAACTCTTCCTTGAAAGAAAAAGTTGAAGACTTAACTAAAATTATTTATAAATTTATTCAAGGTAAGAAGAATTTTGATTAAATATTCAGTGATCATAAATTGTGTTTTTGATAGAGGGGGAATTAGATATAAACTATCTTTAAAACAAGAATCTTTCATAAACCTATTTGTCAAAGCTTCAAACACTCCTTAAAAAACTACATGTAGCTTTTGCAATAAAGATGGGCATATTGCATATAATTGTCTAACTAAAAAGAGGCTACACTTTAAAAGAAAGAATAAGTGGATTCAAGAATCAACTAAAATTAACTACCAAGGACCCAACCTTGTATGGGTACCAAAGATTAAAAAAATTGAATCATTTTTGTAGGAACCAAAGAAAATGAAGAGCAAATTGTTCTTGGATATCGGATGTTCAAGACACATGACCGGGGATAGAATGTCACTATCAAACTTCAAAGCCAAGGATGGAGGTCATCATATTTGGAGATAATGCAAAAGGACAAATTATTGGAATCAGCAACATTGGTAATCATTTTTATCCTTCTATTGAAAATGTGTTATTGGTAGATAACCTCAAACATAATTTGTTTAGCATTAGTTAATTATGTGATAAATGTTATCATATGCCTTATTAATGATGCTACATTGAAAAAGGTAATGTTTATGGGGAGCTGTAGAAAAGATGTATATATTATAAATATCGATTTTGAAATTGATAAAAAATGTTTATCGAGTTTAAATGAGGATTCTTGATTGTGGCATAAGAGATTATGCATATTAGCATGTATTTTCTTTCAAAAAATTTCAAAATTTATTTTGTCAAAGGCTTACCAAATTTAAAGTTTGATAAAGATAAAATTTGTGATACTCGTCAATTTAGTAAACAAGTAAAAAGCTCCTTTAAACCTAAATTATATTCTTCGACAACAAAATCACTTCAACTACTCTACATAGATCTTTTTGGACCTTCTAAAACCACTAGTTTGTGTGAAAAACATTATGCCTTCGTCATTGTCGATGGCTTCTTTGGATTCACTTGTGTTGTATTCCTAAACCTCAAAGATGAAGTTTTGAATACTTTCAAACACTTTTGCAAAAATGTTCAAAATGAAAAATGATATTCTATTACAACTATTAGAAGTGATCATGGTGGATAATTTGATAATCTCCCTTTTGATAATTTTTGCAATGAAAATAGATATGAACATAACTTCTCGGCTCCTGGAACTCCTCAACAAAATGGTGTAGTAGAAAAGAAGAATCACACATTGCAAGAAATGGCTAGGACATGTTAAATGAAAATAGCATGCCAAAATACTTTTAGACCGAAGCCGTCAACACAACTTGGTATATTGTAAATAGAGCTTTAGTTAGTCAAAAGAAAACTAATAATCCATATGTGCATTGGAAAAATAGGAATTCCAAATATTGGCTATTTTAAAGTTTTCGATTGTAAATTCTTTATTTTAAACATAAAAGAAAATTTGGAAAAATTTGATTCAAAATCTGATATTGTGATCTTTCTAGGTTACTCATCGACTAACAAAACTTATAGAGTTTTTAACTAAAGAACTTTGGTCATTGAAGAATCTATTCATGTTACTTTTGATGAAACTAATCCTTTTAATCGTGAAAAAAGTATTGCTAATGATGTAGGATTGGAAACCTCTTTCGTACAAATGGACATTCAAGATCGAAGCAAGGATGATCCAAAAGCGGAACACAAGGAAGAAGCAAACTTTTAAAAAAGTGAAGCAGATTCTACCGAAGCGTCAAATGATCTCACTCTACCAAAAGAATGGAGGTTTGTTCCCTCTCATCCAAAAGAACTTATTATTAGTGATCCATCCAAATGTATTACTACTAGATCTTCTACTAGGAATTACCTAAATAGTCGTACTTTCATCTCACAAATTGAACCAAAAAAATTTCAAGGAAGCAGAGTTTGATGAGTTTTGGATTCTAACCATGCAAGAAGAACTAAACCAATTTGAAAGAAATCATGTTTAGGATTTAGTCGCTAGACCAGATAATCAAACCTCCTCGGTACAAAATGGGTTTTAGAAATAAACAAGATGAAAATAAGATTGTTATGAATAACAAGCCTAGTTTAATGGCCCAATGTTACAATCAAGAAGAAGGTATTGATTTTGAGGAAACCTTTGCACCAGTTGCTAGATTAGAATCCATTCACATGCCTCTTGCATTTGTTTGTTACAAATGATTTACTCTTTATCAAATGGATGTCAAAAGTGTATTTCTAAATTATTTCATTCAAGAAGAAGTTTTTGTCGAGCAACCACCCGGCTTTAAAGATCACAAGTATCCGGACTATATTTTCGAACTTAGAAAAGTTCTTTATGGTTTAAAACAAGCTCCTAGGACTTGGTATGAAAGATTGAGCAAATTTCTACTTTCAAATGATTTTTCAATAAGAAAAGTGGATACAACCCTATTTGTCAAAACTAAATGCGTATGATAGGAGAACTCAAATTCTTCCTTGGTCTCCAAATTAAGTAAACTAGAGATGGTATATTCATCAATAAAAATATGTATATATTGGACATGCTCAAGAGGTTTGGAATGGATTACTTGAAGCCCTGAACATTCTCATGAGTATATCCATAAAATTGGATAAGGATGATCAAGGTACTTCCGTTGATGTCACAAAATATCGAGGTATGATCGGATCTTTTCTTTACTTAACCACTAGTAGACACAATATTATGTTTAGTGTGTGTTTATGTGCCTCAATCAAACCCTAAAGAATCTCATATTGGTGCAGTAAAATGAATTTTTGGATATCTTAGTGACACTAGAACCTTAGAGCTTTGGTATCTAAAGGGCACTTGTATTAATCTTCTTAGCTATTCTAATACTAGTTTGGCTAGTTTCACAATCGATCACAAAAGTACCAGCGGAACTTGTCATTTTCTAGGCTTTACATTTGTATAATGGTTTATACCGCCAAAGCTGAATATATCAAGGCCGCGTGTTGTTGTCCCAAGTGTTATGGATGAAGCAAATTCTTAGTGATTATCATCTATCATTTGATCATACACCTATCATATGTGATAAAATTAGTGCTATAAATTTGTCTAAAAACCCAATATTGCACTCTCGAACGAAACACGTTGAAATTAGACATCACTTCCTCAGAGATCACGTACAAAAGAAAGATATCATGTTAGAACTTGTAAACACTGAAAATCAATTGGTCGATATCTTCACTAAACCTTTTACACTTGATCGATTCTCACATATTCCACGAGGCTTAGGCATCATGGATGAATTTGAAGTACTCAACTAAGTAAACTATGTGCTCATACATGCTTTGCTTCTATATATGGTATTTTTATTTAATTCAAAAAAAAGGTCGGACGAGTCAAACAGACATCCCAAAACCCTATCTGGTTTGATAGAGAGTTTAACTCTGCCCACTTGGACGTTCAGATTGTGAACTGGATGTCGGGTTCACAGGTCCTTAAATCACGAACAAACCTCATCTCATCTCCATTCCTCCCATTTCTCCTCCTAAATCCTCTCTAAAATCTTATCTTCCTATCTCATAATAACAAATACTCCACAAATCCACAAAATCCATCACTTCTACATCACAATTCCCCAAAAGATTCTCAATTTCATCCACTACACTCCAATATCCCTAAAAAATTCGAAACCTTATCTTTCCTTCTTCTTCGTCAAATCTTCCATATTTCATAAATTTTCGTGCCATGTCAGGGTCGAAAAGAGTGGGTAAAAGACTCAACAATACTGTATTCTCTACCACCTTGATCTGACGAAGAATTCGACTTGGAACCTGAGGTGCCGGCCAACCTATTTGAAAAATCTCTCATTTTAATAGGTTAAAATGTTGACTTTGTTGATTTTACTATTGAAGCATCCACGTTTCATATAGAAGAATATTTTGAAAACATGGAGTGGGTGTCTATTGCTATTTCGAAGAACATGCCTATAAAAATATGGTTTTTGCTCCTCATTCAGATGGAATTTCGTGTTTGCTTAAAAATGTTCGTATCACCATCAACAAAACTCTCATCCATGATATTCTAGAGCTTGAGATGGTTGATATTCAATTTTTTTCATAAAACACATCCCACTTTAGAAGGGTATGACCTTCCGAGGCATGTCGTTGAGTCACCGAGAAGAATTTGAAAATATCACAAAATTTAGTGCAAACCAATTAACTTTTCCATGTAAGGTTTTACAAAATATCATTGCACATGTCCTCCTTCTTCGAAAGGGTCATCGAGACGAGGTGAACTATTTTGATCATTTTATTTTCGATTCCTTTCTTATAGGGTGGAAACTAGATTTCCCGACTAATGCACTTGGCCTCATGAAACTTGTGGACTGCACACTTTCATGTTAAAGCTTTACCTTATGGAATGCTTCTCACAAAATTTTTTAAACATTTTGACATTTCGCTAAATGATGAGACTTTTGTTAAACTTCGCCCTATTGACACAATCAATATCCAAACCCTTAAGCTGATGAAAATAGTAAAAGAATATGATCAATGGGTAGCACACACAAAATGGTTCGACCCCACCTCAAGTCCATCGACTCTACCATTTGAGGGTGATGAAGATATGATGCTGATGATATACCGTAAGTTCCAAATCCCCCTCATGATATTCATACATGTAGCGTTCCTCATTCTTCGAGGGAATGCTTCACATTTATAGGGGATCACTGCAATCTTCTAAAAGGTCATATTAACACTCTTAAATCATTAGTTGATGGTCTTGGTAAAATGTTTCAGCAGTTGCAAGTCCAGCAGGCTGCCATCTAGGCTCAACAAGAGGCCATTCAGGCACAACAAATGGCAATACAGGCTCAGTAGAATGCCTTCTATGCTCACTTTTATGCCCATTTTC
This sequence comes from Fraxinus greggii, assembly GCA_903798315.1. Lineage (NCBI taxonomy): Eukaryota > Viridiplantae > Streptophyta > Magnoliopsida > Lamiales > Oleaceae > Fraxinus > Fraxinus greggii. The sequence continues at coordinate 4,565 of CAIGRK010336092.1, read as the reverse complement.
CTCCACCACCTCATCTAAAGCCATAGTTATCACTTTTGATGCTATATTTCTATATTTTGAATATTTCTGTATGACTTGACAGTACTAGTTCTTTATCTAGCCTATTTTTTTATGCTGTTAGTTTTTGGACATCATTTTGATATATATATGGCTATTTTTTTATATTTAATGCTATGGTTGTTTCTTGATTCATGTTTTGTCTTGTAATTTTCGTGCCTAAATGGGGAAATGGAGTGAAAGTGAGATAATTACGCATGATCATACATGATTTGACAATAGTATGCTTGGAGTATATGAAGAATGAGAAAAAAAGGAAAATCATATATATACTTTGAATGTATGGTTATTAATTTGTAAAAGATAGGGGGAATACACATTACATGATAAATTTATAATGTATATTTCTCTATCAACGTGATATCAATTGTTCAATCCTATCATACAAATCATCTTGTTCGTGGTAGATCTCATGTTTTGATTATAACAAACAAATTGTTTCATCTCTAACAATTGTATTCAAGTCTTCATAGCTAGTATGGGCAAATTGATCATTTGAAGACAAAATGATTGCTGCCAAAAGACTCGCAATTTACGATCAAAGAAAATCGAGATGGAAGTCGAGCAATCATGTCAAATCAATTGAAGCATTCATGACGAATCAAACATTCATTGAAGACATTAGACTCAAATGTTTTGAATCCATATGTATAGGTAAAATGTTTTAATCCTTAGCAATGAATCACTAAAAGCTCAAAAAGTTTTATTTTTATGCACGAGATAAATTATTCATGAAAACGCTCGCGCAAAAATTATTTTTAAAAAGATAAAATCTTCACTTGATTTTTAAATCTTTTACCAATATCACTTACTTTGAAAAGTTAAGTGAAAATGTCCTTCAAAAGCCTGCACTTTTTAAATTCCTAGTGGATGTCCGGTTAGGCTAGCAAACATTTGGTTCGTCCAAAGGTCAAATTTTTTACCGTTTTGATTTCTGATGCATGATGACAAGTTTAGTCGTGTAGTTTAGTAGGCGGACATCCGGTTGGTTAGAAATTTTGGCGTGTTGACTGCTATAAATACCACTTCAATTTATATTCAATACAACATTTTTAAAAGCATTTATGTGAGATATTCCCAAGCAAAGCTACATTGATTTATCTTTCTCAAATCATTTATTTTGAAAAACTTTTGATTGAATTAACTTTTTGAAAATCATTTTGCTCATCAAAAATTTTTTCACCTAACACTTGAGCTTCACTTATTGTTATTTATTTAAGTGTTAACCTATTTATCTTCTGGTACTTAATTTGATCATATCATTTATTAAAAGAGAAGTTTCAAATTGTAAAAATCACTTTCCTTAAATTTATGGATCATGTTGAGGTCTGTGAAGCTCAACATTGTATAAGAATCGGTGCTCTTTATTTGTAAGTTACCAGAAGCGTTGTAAAGGGTTAGATTGCACCATAAGACAATTAACATAGTGAAAAGGTCTTGCTCGTGATGGAGAGCTTGGCAACGGAGAACGTAGATCATTGCTTTGCATCGGACCTTTATAATTATATCGTTTGCAATCTTTCTTTCTTTTACTTATTGCACTTACATTTGCGCTTACTATTTGAATTTATCGATTTGGTCATTACTTGCTTGTGTTTATATTAATATTTCGAAAAAGTTTTAAATAACCAATTCTACTCCTCTTGCTTAGCCATTCTTGGGCCTTGATTCTCATGCAGATTAGTTTTTTATATAATATTACACTTCATATAAGAGTTTCCATAAAAGTTAACCTTGAAAAAGACTAAAAGAAACTAAAAAAGGCAAAGAAGCACCCCTCAGACTAGGTTACGGGTTACAAACCCGTAGTCCACTAGTGGCGAACATTGCCTCATAGCAGCCATGGGTCGGTGGAGGGTTTGCAACCGTAACTTACCCGTGGTATGCAATGTTCTATATTGTAGTTTAGTCCTTAAACTTTTCGAAACTTCTATTTTGGTCTCCAAACTTTCCATTTGTCATTTTTTCATCCTTCATCTCGTGAATATCATCCAATTTCTCCAAAACTTCTTCCAATTGATTGCAACCCTGAATGATCTTCACGTGCTCGATTAATCTCAAATTAAGCTAAAAAATCACTATTGTCGAATCAGTTGTGCTCAACCTCGATCTTTACCTACAAATATGGGTTAATTATATTGTTGGTCACTGAACTTTGTGTAAGGTTTTTAGGACGTTACTGAACTTCATAAATTTCCTTGTTAGTCACTAAACTTTATAATGTTTCTCCATTAGTCACTGAGTGATGAATGAGATTACATTGTGTAAAGTTTAGTGACTAACAAGAAAACTTTTGAAGTTCGTAGTGATGGATGTTAATACATTCATAAAGTTTAATGTCTGACAAGAAAACTTTTGAAATTCACTAACCCTTGGAAACCTTTTGCAAAGTTGAGAGACCAATAAGTTAATTTGTCAATCCTTATGTTTTTTTAGTTTCTTTTTCTTTGATTTGTACTCTTACACCCACAATTTTATTCCTTCTAACATTACCAAAAAAGAATAGTCTTTATCTTGGGGATAATCGACAAGGCTGCCTGTTGACCTCTCTAAGATCAAAAAGGCAACATTGGTCCATACAGTCAACTATTTCGAATAGAACCCGTTCAGTATTGATCACTTCATAGCATTCAACTTTGAAATTCATATACATCTTTAGCTAAGAATATAACAGATTTTTAGTTTTTATTCAGGCGTATTCCGATGGAAAGACAATCGAAATTGAAACAACCTATAGAATTGTTGCCCATTGTCTCTTTGATCTTAGAGAGACTAGTAGAAAAACTTGTTGGTTATCCCCAGGATGAAAGACTATTTATTTCCTAAGTTTGGCAATACTAGACAGAACCTAAATATGATAATAGCCAAGTCTTGAATATCTTCAATGGCTCATTGATCAATCTTTTTTTACTTTTCTTTTTCAACCCAAGAAATAGATTTATGAAATTATATGAATAGGTGTTTTGTATATAAACGATTCTATAAAGCTTGATTGATTATATGATTTTTATATCCCTATGCTTCATCTTTGGCTCTTCTCTTTGTAAGAATAATGTATTTTATATCCCTAGAGCTTTTCTTAATAGACCCAAGAATTATGTATTGGGTGAAGGTAAGTCTTTATAGACCCAAGAATTAGGTCAAAAATTACGACTTAAGTGCTTTTTGATCAAAGTTGATTTGAACATGGAAACTATATTCTTCGTGTTGGGCTGACCTGTATGATCTCACAGTGTAGTGTGTTATGATTGCATGAGCTAGATGTTTGTCTCTCTACTGAATTTTCTTATTCCTTGTGGCCACAACCAAAGAGGCTTGCGATTGCAAGCTTCCTTTTGGTTCAACTCAAGTCCCTTCCTAATTGCATCTTTAGTCATCCATGTTTATATCTTTATTCTTCGACACCCATCATTCTCAATCGTCCATAATTAATATGATAGTTTTGGAAGTTAATAATTTAATTCTCAAACTTTCTAAATGTCAAATTTAGCTTCTTAAACTTATGAAATTCTTTCGAAAGTTCTATTAATTCTTTAATTGATCATGTATACTCCAATTAATCTTCAAATTACTTTAAATCAACCCCAGCTTCAAAATGCATTTTTCACGTTAATTGCATTCAAGTTGGGGTTTTACCTATAGCTAATCACACACACACACACACACAAAACTAGGTAGAGATTCGTTCCATTTAGCAATAAATAAAAAGTTTAAGTTTGAATATGTGCACAAGATGCATTTATCGAATATATTAAAACTCAAACTCTTGTTCGTCTCGAGCATCACTATCCACTTGACCCTCAAGAAAACAAACATAAATATCAATGCATTAAATAACTTGTCATATTCGCATCACGTATTGAAACTGTTAGGCAATTCATAAAAAGTTCATAAGTAATACCACAAAAACCAGTTCTCACTTATTTAGTGCTCGATTGATGCATATATGTATAGTAAATCTAATCATCACGGACCTTAGATTAGTTATTTCCAAACCTTCAACGGTCAAATAAGACATTTCCTTCTCATGGGATTCACAATCCCAAATTTATTCTAAGGTTGATTTCACAACACTCATTCATCGCCTACTAAAGTTTGGTTGAGTTTCACCAATGGAAGTAACTATCTTGATCTATGATAATTCTTTGTAAATTTTGAATATCTCAACCTCAAAGCTTCAGCTAAACTAATAACCTTACTAGAAATCTAAATTCCAAATTACATGTTCAAGGTTTATTTGAACAAATACAATGCTTATAGTTCTTTTGTCCATGCCTTAACACACTTTGGTGTGTTCATTTTTTTTTAATATTTTTTCCTTCGTATTCCTATTTATGTTTCTCGGTCTTCTTCTTTTTTTTTTTTTTGTTTAAGAATGTAGTTCTCACTGTACACCACCGACAAAATTATTTTTCGGCAAATGTCTCATAAACATTGGTGATGAATGGGGTCTGATTATTCAAGACTATCTTTGTATTTCGTAGTTTTTAAGTTAATTTTCCTTAATT